>SJJU01072172.1:0-91506 GCA_012932125.1 Conopomorpha cramerella
ATTAAATAAACTGTTATACTTGCAGCCTCTGCGATACTTTCAATTTACTAAGTAAAATATATGTAATTTTGTGGAAATTTTTAATTTCCCGTACTTTGTGGTTTTTCAGAAACACCTATCCCCTAACAAATATTTCGGGCTCTCAATTCTCCAATGCCGGTTGTCATATCTGTATTTTACGCACTGGTTGTGAAAAAAATGTGAAACACGTTAGTATCATTTAAGTTATTTTACATTTAAGGATACGAACCAATTGTTCATTTGAAATATTTTATGTAGGTAGGGTGAATCTAATTTATGTCTATCCTTACGGTCATAATGTGGTTATTGTACTAAAATGTGTTTAAGAATATTCGTTCACTGCTGAATATATGGACGTAGGTCTCGCCAATTGCATACCAATGTTATTTCTGGCTTCTCGCATCCAGTTTCTGCCAGTCGTCTTTCGAATATCATCAATTGCTTGCAGGCGACCTAAACTCTGACGAGACGTGGTCTCCGCTCGAGAACTAGTTTACCCCCACAGCAGTCGGTACTACAGCGACAAAACTTCGGCTTCGGCATTTCCGGATCATGGTGTATATGAATACCATTAATAAAATAGAAAAAAGAACATAGTTCAATAAGTAGAATATGAGTATTTGAAACTTGTGGTTTTCTCATGGATGCCATTGTTGGAACTGAACCAAATTTAGTTGGAGCCAAATCACCGGCTTTCAAACAAAAAAAGAATCGATCAAATCAGTTCATCTCAGTAACAAGTTTTAAGGTGACAAGCATAAGAAAATTGTATCGTCAAATTGAGAATTCCCTTCTTTTTTAAGTTGTTTAAATATATTAGCGGAACTCGACAAAGTTGCTCAACCCTTTATGCCAAACAACTTTTTCAAAGGGACCCTGTGGGAGTGTGAAACAAATAAAAGAAATGTAAGTTTGTATGAAGAGGTCATACAAAACTTACCGATCAGCTGATTGCCTCTTTATAGGAGGCGAACATTTATACAACGAAAGGCAGCTTGAGGTTAGTTTGTTTGTTATCATGCGCTGAGTAAGTTTCTCGAGTTTTTCTAACATTATTGATTAAACGGATCGATCGAGCTGTAGATATATCGAAAACTTCTTCCTTGGTTCAGTCAAAACTAGCCAGACAGCTTGGTTTTTTTAATTACATTGATATTTACCTACCTGCCTACCCCGCTTTGGAATTTAAAGTCGTGAAGTGTATGTATTTAATTAAATTTAAATCAGTATCACTTCGCAAAAATAAGTTAAAAAAATATTTTATTGAAAATTTACAAGACAGAAGTTTATCTAGCGATCTATTGGGAAATCAATTTGCAATTTGCGGTTTTGTTAGCAACTCTCAAATCTCTGAACAACGAAGGAACTATTTTGAGCTGTCAGTGGGTTGTCTAATGTTGCTCTATTAGACTTACGTTATGTTTTTTAAAATAAGTATAATAATATGTCTGAGTGAAATAACTGTGATGTATTATAAGATAACTAGCATTTGTTTAGTGAGCGTCTGTGATCCACTTGGTCGGATACCAATGGGACTCTTTTTCAGAGCCAATGTAGGTACTCAACGCAACGCGCGTACGGTGACGGACAACGTCCACACCACAAAGTGTGTGAACCTATAACAACGATGGGCTCACCCCCCGTCATGTTGGGTTGGTGAACCGTGGGCATTTATTTGCTTAGCAAGTGCCTCTGCCTGGGATTAGAAGTTAGGGAGTTTTTTTTTATTTACGATGAATTATGGGCTACTAAAGCACTAGGCTACTTACTACGTATAGCTAGAATGATTGTCCTTTCCATGATCACCGTACCAAGTAGTTTTGTGTCTTGTTGGCGATGCAATGTAAAAGATCCTCTTAATCAGACCAGTGTGGCCGCACGGTTGTAATTTACGAATTTATATTAGAGATAGCTTTCTCGGTATTTATCGGTAACTATTTTGGAAGATCGATTTATTGTCTCCGAAACCCCCTGCATTTTACATTTCATGTTTGACCTGTTACGGCGAGCAACAAATAGATCTATCCAAAATAATGGTGACCCTATTGTCTAATTTTGTCCAGAGAAAAAAATAAAATAAATTAATAAGTCATAAAGACTTTTGATCCTTTAATATATTTCTGTATGGGTGTGTGTCACATTTTTTTCACATTTATTGGCTGCTTGAATTTTGTTGTATGTTCCACAACTAGTACGTAAAACAGAAAAATGATAACCGGCATTGGAGGATTGAGAGCCCAAATTTTTTTTCCTAGGTTTTTATAAAAAACCACTTAAAGTACGGGAAATTCAAAATTTCCACAAATTTGCACATTGTATGATTGTGAAAGTATAACAGTTTAGTTAATATTTGCTCATAAGTTTTAGCAAGATGGAGGATTAAAGACCAACAATTACTGGATTACAATTTATATATTATGTACGTAGAGGTATATATAAATATACCACCGCGGTGAATCTTATTTAACCCAACGTGACATGGGGTGAGCCCATCGCCCTTATAGCGTTCACACACCTTGTGGTGTGCGGGTTTCATCACGATGTTGTCCTTCACCGTACGATCGAGAGTCCCATTTGTACACGTGCAGTTGCCGGACTCGAACACGCAACCTCCCGGTTGCAAGTCAAGTAACCGACCAACTGGACCACATTTACTATAATATGTTTAAAAAACCTTAGTCGTCTGGTTTTAATTTTAAAAAAAATTCAAGGTATGTACTTACTTGCATTTTAACATGAATTGCTTTTGCTTTCTCAAGTATAGTTACTGAGATACAATGGGCCCTCAATCCACATATAGAGGATTGAGGGCCCGATTTAACGGCTTAGGCAGACATTAGACGGTACGTTTTGATCAGGGTTTTACCGCAGTTATGATTGTCATTGACGGATTTCCTATCGTCTAATATAGTGAATGATGTTTGAATGAAGTTAAGTGACGAATATTTAAATAATTTCATAATTCCATCAGTCATCCGTCAACGTGACTTTTGAGTGACCGTGTAAAGTAATTTCGTCAATCATTCGTCAGTTGTCGGTTATCAAAACATACTTCTTTCATTCGAAAATAATTCGCATAATCCTTCTCCTCTTTGGAATCCCTTATGTCATCCAATAAATTAATATGCGTATAAAAGTTCCTTTTTAAAAGCTTTAATATGCAATTGCAATTATAATTGCAACGCATGCTTTTTTTTGTGAATATCCATATTCAGAAACCGTGTGTAGTTGTAAAATCTTGAGGATGACTGATGATCAGTCTGAGTGAGCGTCTACGGAGTCTACGTCATTCAATTTCATCAGTCATGATTTATAGTCATTCCATAAATCATGACTCATGGAATTGAATGACGCTTGCATGAGCGTCTAATATCTGCCTTATACCTTCCTTGTCTGACTTCCACAAGATCTAATTCTTGGTTCACATTTCTTTCAAGATACTCGCAAAATCTCAAAGTGGCCCTCGCGCACACAAACTTAAGCTGGAACCAGATTTTTGTATTTTTCTGTTAAACCGCTGTAAGTATCGCATAACTTTTAGCCCGAAGGCCTTCACAAATATACCTACATATCGCACATTAGAACAAAAGGGACACAAAACAAAATGTGTCATTTTATGAAATTGAACCTTAACATAAAAGAAACAAAACTTAAATTACAAAATCCCTATGTTTTCTATTGGGTCCTTTTTGTTCTAACTATGCAATATGTGACGGCCGTTGATATACAAAAACTTGTCAAAATCACTTGCTGATGCGAAAAGTCGTTTCTCAAGCTGGCGGTTTAATCCACTTGTTTTTTTTTCTCTTGGCTCTTAAGTTCGCATTTAAAGCCGACAATTTTTCCACAAACAATGTAGTTCTCTTCGTGTTCAAGTTATAGTATAGTCATAGTAAGTCGTCAATGGTCAAAGTCGTGTCAAAAACACATTAAAATGTGAGGGTGGACCATCACATTTCAATGCTGCGTGGAACATTATACAGGAATAACAAATTGATCAAATAGGAGTCCTCTCCTTTACTTCTCACTCTCACTACATTATTTTTCATCACCAGCACATTATGACACTAAATCCACCACTTTAACACAATAATTGCAGCGAAAAATTAATTTTGAAAATGAGAAATAAAGAACGCCATTTGTATCTCATCGCTTCCCGTCACCTTCACACTTGTTCCGTTATCAGTTCGAACAAAAATGTGTCAGTTTTGCTTCAGAAAGAAACTACTGGGAATAAACGAAGCTGGCTGGACACTTTCGATTATTTAAGCCTCTGATGCATCACAAATTCTGAAGTAAGGATGTTTAGCTGTCACATATACTTAGTGCCCTGCTTATTTATATGCAGGTTAGTTTATGCCACATAAACTGAAAGTTCTTAAAAAACAAAATTTTAATATACTTTTTCGCAATAGTATCCACTCGCGTTAATGCATCGCTGCAACTGCAACCATTTATTGTCCTTAGGGGTCTCTTCTATTTCCTTTTGAAACGCAGCTACAGCTTCGTCGGCATCCATAAATCGAACTTTTTCTTTTATTTTAGGGAATAAATAGAAATCGCAAGGTGTCAGGGCTATATAGCGGATGACCAAGTAATTCCACGTTTGATGTCGCTAAAAGTCGATTTTTCGTTTGGCGGTGTCCGAGGAGGCGTTATCGTGGTGGGGGATCCTACTGCG
Source organism: Conopomorpha cramerella (assembly GCA_012932125.1). Taxonomy (NCBI): domain Eukaryota; kingdom Metazoa; phylum Arthropoda; class Insecta; order Lepidoptera; family Gracillariidae; genus Conopomorpha; species Conopomorpha cramerella. Next base: position 4,703 of record SJJU01072172.1, read on the forward strand.
AGGTCAAATTATGAGGTTTTTTGATGATTGTTTCGGTTGAAAGAAGATCACAGAGTGCACTGATATAAATAACAACGAAGAGTATTTATTTCCCGACGACATTCAGCCCATCACTCCATATGAAGTTCATCGTGCTCTAAGTGCAATGAAGTTTAACAAATCTCCAGGTTTTGATGGAATAACATCAGAAGTTCTAAAAATTGCCGAGGCGGTCCTGACAACTCATCTGACTTTTGTAACACCATTCTACACACAGGTAAACTACCGAAAGCCTTGTGCCATGCGGAAATTATCCTACTTCACAAAAAAGGTGACAAATCTGACATAAATAATTACCACCCTAATAGTTTAATTTCCCACATATACACGGCTTTTATCAAAGTGATAGAAAATAGAATTTCTGGATTACTAGACAAAGCTCAACCACCAGGAAAGCTCAACAAGCAGGATTTCGGGCAGGATTTTTAACTACAGACCACCTTCATTCCATTAACCAAATTATCGAAAAACTGCAAAATTCCAACCCCCCCTATATTTCGCTTTTGTTGATTATTTCAAAGCTTTGGATAGTCTAAACCATCGTTGCATATTTGAAGCCCTTAAAAACCAAAACATTGCCCAGTTGTATATCAGTCTTCTAAAATCTATATACAGCCGCAGCACGGCAGCAATTAAACTTCAAGAAGCTGGACCCACGTTCAGTATTTCCAAAGGAGTCAAGCAAGGGGATCCTCCCTCTCCTAAACTCTTCACTTCCACATTAGAAGAAGTATTGAGGTAGTTAGCGCCGCAATGGGAGGAGAGGGGCATTGCTGTTGGCGAGACGAGGTTGACAACCTCCTTTTTGCCGACGACATTGTCCTATTCTCTAACACATCCCACGAGCTACAGTCCATGCAAAACCTCAGCAAAGCGAGCTTCGAGGTGGGACTGACAATGAACATGTCAAAGACCAAAGCTATGACTACTAGCTCAGAGCATACATCTACTTGGGCCAATTAGTTTCTATCCAGGCCAGACAAGATAAAGAAGTCGAAAGACAAATTGATAATGCCTGGAAGAGCTTTTGGTCCATGAAACATTTGATAAAAGGAAGGATGCCTCTTTTGCTAAAACGGAAGCTAATGAACATGTGCGTCCTTCCCATTCTTACCTACGGAGCTCAAACCTGGTCTTTGATTGACGTTCAAAAACTCCGCCTCGGAGTTTGTCAGCGAAATATGGAGCGCAGTATTCTAGGAGTCCGATTATCGGATCGAATCCGGAATATTAAAATACGCTCAAGATCAAAAATCATGGACGTAGCTCGGAAAGCGGCGCAACTAAATTGGGATTGGGCTGAACATGTTGCTCGTATGTCTCCGGATCGTTGGGCAAACAAGGTGACGACCTGGATCCCAACGAACGGCAAGAGATCACGTGGTCGCCCCCGAAAGAGATGGCGCGACTAGATCATCCGCCAGGATGACGCCTGGTGGATGACCGCTCGGAATCGAGGTAAGTGGAGAAAAGGAATAGAGGCCTTTGCCCAGTAGGGGGTGGGAGTGCAAAGAAAAAAGAAAGAAGATCGGAGATTTTCTTTTGAAAGAAGATATACAAAGGATGCGGTCCCATACCTAATAAGAAAATCAGGCAAGAAGGGTACTTTCAAGACGGGAACAAAAATCGTAAAGGCCACTCTCCACATATATTTGAATAGAAAAAGTTAACTTTGTCAAATAAGAGATAGATATTTGGCCGACAGTACCCTATGTAGCAGCGACACTACTTGTAGGTATTATGGCATTTGTAAAAGTTTTTTTAATTTAACATGCAGGTACCTACATCTAATAGGACCAGAAAAATTACGCAATGTTCAATGAATAAGGTAATTGATGTTTAAGGTAAGTTACTCTGGTAGAGAAATTACTGTGTAGTAATAAACAGATGAATCTACAGAGAATTACTAATCAAGTGTACGATTTAATAAATTCGGTTATTATTATGTAGATGTACGTAGATGATTCTTAACTGTGGGATTGGAACAATAATGAAACGAAAACGAACGGTCTGTTTCGTGTCAATTGACTTGTTTTCGGCAACGTTTCCCAATTGCAGCTCGCGGTGATCTAAAACGAATTGACCTGAAGATAGCCTTAACCTATTCTTATTGTCCAAAACCAGGTTAGTGGCTACAGCGTTTGAACCGGTCCCTCTTGTGAAGTCGCATCTTGGAGTGAGGCCAATCTGGTCAGGTTCAATGCGCTTAAGGCCCAGGCGTGTCTTTTCTCAGCAAAAAGGAGCCCATTCAATCTCACTCCCACTTTTCAGGATGTACCCCTGCCTATACCTAGGCTGGAGCTCTTAGGTACGATACTAACCTCCAACCTCAACTTTAGCCCCTATATTGAGGCTACGGCCCAACGCGCGGCCAAGAAGCTGGGCATACTCTCGAAGGTATTTCACAGAACAGTTGCTCACGCTGTATCAAGCACAAGTTCGATCCTGTATGGAATACTGCTCTTATCTTTGAGATGGATCAGCCAAATACCAGCTTGAGGCTCTGGAGGCAATAGAGAGGCGTGCTAGAAGGCTTATAGGTGACAACAGGCTGTTTGATTCTCGGCTACAAAGCCTAGAGCATCGCCGCAAAGTTGCGAGCCTATCTGTCTTCTATCGGGTGCATTTCGGCGAGTGTGCTACGGAGTTGCATAACCTAATACCCCCATCGCGTTTTTACAATAGGAAAACCAGGAGAACGGCAAAACGTCATCCATACCAGGTGGATTTGCCATTTACGCGAACCAAACGGTTTTGCGTCCACTTTCATAGTGCGTACCGCCAGGATGTGGAACGACTTGCCGGAGTCTGTGTTTCCTGCGCAGTAAAGTCTGAAGGTCTTCAAGTCACTGGGGTGAATAGGTACCTAATGAACAAGTGTGCTCCATCGTAGACCACATCGCTGCTTAACATCAGGCAGAATGGTGGTCAAACGCTTGTTCATAGTGATAAATAAATACCATAAGTGTCTGAGATCCGAAGTATTTTGTGGAATTTAAGGAAAGAAAGATTCGTATTAATTCAGTGTGTCGCGAAATTAATCTATGTTGCGCAGATGTAAGGCTACGTAAGCTTCATTAATTGCTTACCTTCGTTGTTTGCTAGATGTTTCGACACGTGAGCCATGGACAAGCGTTTTTTATTTCAAAATAATCATCATCATCATCAGCCACATAACGTCCACTGCTGGACGAGGGCCTCCCCAATGAGATCCGTCATTTGGGGTGAAATGCCAGTAATCGCCACGCTTGGCAGGCGGGTTGGCGATCGCAGTGGTGTTGTGGTTTAACTCACAGAGAGCGCTGCTGCCCGTTCTCTGGAGAGCTCCCTCGGTCGCCTCTTACGACCCCATGACGGGAAAAGTTGGGCTGGGGTGGTGACACATGTATTCTATTCGCCGTCACCACACGGCTTAAAATAATATTTAACAAATATTCGTTCCCTTTACGCTAATACTTACCTAATTTTATTGTTATGACTGATGATCCAGGAACGTAGTAATTCTTAATTGGCGAAATAATGTAGTTTTATATCTATGCCTAACGCCAACGTAAGTACGAATAGGCCATTGTTCGGTTAAGGACAGATTCTAATAACGGCAGAGTGTGTTCAAGTCGGATTCTTTTTAAAACAGATTCGGTTTACGGCAGATTTTGTACAGGCAAGTTCGTAATTAGGAAGATACTTTTATTAAACTTTATATGTATTAAATATATAATAGTAAAAAAAAACTGCCAAGTTAACAAATAAAGATATAGGTAAATAATGATTGATAATACTGAACTTGGCTGTACTTCTGTCTTGAATCGAATCTGTCGTAAAAAGGATCTGACTTGAACAGAAACTGAACAAAGGCGAATAGGCAGGTATTCGATTACTAATGGAAATAACCTGCTCCTCATTAACACAGGTTACACACGTATCCAAGAAATGAGAACAGATGGAATTTCAATTTACAATATCATATCCCCAGATTCCATCCCTAGACAGTAATTTTAGAAGATTGCAATCATAAATATTTTACAAAAACTGAATTCATTCATAATTTATTCAAAATGTGGTGATAAGTCATTGATACAGGCATGGGGAATTAGGTAGGAGACCAATCCAGAAGATTAGATTTGATTTAAATAAATTAGATTTTTTAGAGCTGAAAATGTTCTTGATCCCTGGACACTTTTGATGTGTGTACCTACTACCTACGTCATCATTTGGTAATATTTCCTGCTGTGATCCATTGTACAGGCGGGTATTCTATTTAAAAAATAAAAGAGGTATTAAATAATTCATTGTTTTCTTTAAATTACAATTTCATTTATTCAAGGACGTCCTCATTCACTCACACAAATCACACTAATACTAATCTACACTGTGATATAAATTATTATGATTTATATCACATATAATTAAATATTACATCAGTCGTAATCAAGAATTTGGCTGTTGTTTTGATTTTTTTTGTTTTACAAAGTTTCCAGTAAAAAAGTATATTAATATTGACGGAATGTTATAACATGTGTAAATAAAAGAGACTCATTGATTACTTTACAAGACCTACTTAAAACATCTAAAATAAGTTAAATAAATAAATAATATAATTAGTTCACTACTTACATTAGATGCGCTCAATCTATGCGATGCTTTTAGTTTTGAGCAAATATAATGCCGTTTATTTTATCGTTTCGATTTTACTGACTGTAGAAAATGGTGCACGGCGTCTGAAGGACAGCAAATTCCCGTAGCGCATTTACTCAGACCAGTCATATCATCACTGCCACAGAAAAATACCAATAGAAGTTAAAGCTGCCATTGTATTGGCAGTATATACGCTACGTTTTTTAGTCCAAGGGCAATGGCGTTGTGTGGTCGGTTAGACTTCGTTGCATTGGAGATACATTTGGCGGCAGTCGATACCGGATCGGCCGCGTCTGCCCGCCTCGAAGAATTCCTCGAATGATCCGCCGGATTGTCTCTCCAGGACGAAACTGGCCGCATAACTGTGAAAGGATAAGTGTCACCGTAACTACATTTTTTTCTCAATATATGTTAAAATTCCGCTGTAGAGATGTTGTATTTGATGTGAAGAACAATTAAAATGATTTATCGTTTTAATTTACTTACGTTCCAAGCTGGCAGAAGACGCTCTTGGGTCCAATGTCACTGGAGCATTCGCTGTTAGCGTCACACACGTATTTCTGGAGACATCTGTCGTCACCGGTTCCGAAGGAGCGCACGTAGGTCTTGAGCATGGCGATGCCGGCTAGGGCCGCGTCGCTCACGCTGTCCTTGCGGCCCATTGAGCGCGCTGCAAGGGACCGGTGCGAAAACGATGTCTTCAGGGCGTCCAACAAGTTCACCACGATGTTTATGAACTGCCAATAAAAAAAGTTCCTAACTAAATCTTTTTTTTTCATATCACCCAATGAACATATTATACAAACGTCATATTTGTTACCTGCCAGTGCAATAACTTATTTTAATATAAAACATTGGTCCGATGCATACCTCTCCAGCCTGTTTTGCCATGGAGGCGACTTGGTCGGGATCTTTTGCACCGAGCACCGTCGACAGAATCGCTGCCAATATTCCCTGAAGCAAGCGAGAAGCAACACCATCTCCATAACCGAACTTTACTATGTACACTATTCGCGGGAACGCCTCAATGGCGAACGCGGCCCTTGACACGCTCCCGGTTCGTGAAGTGTTATTTTGAAGTGGAACAAAGGTTTTAATGGTCTACGTTTGATGTTATAAAAATCTACGGGTGATTGTCAAAATCGCTAGGTGCTATTGTTGAGTGACTGCAGATTCAATTTCTAAGAGGATCTTATCTACAGAAGAATAATGTTAGTTGGGACTATTTCGACTTTATTTTATACAAGATGTCATGTTATAGGTATAAGTAGTGTCATGTTTGGAACATGCACTGTGTATGAGTAAAGTAGGGTTGTGTTGTACCTGCATGGGTGAGGAGCCGTTGTCGACCTTATCGATTCCGTCGCTAGAAGCGCCGCCGCCCAGGAGGGTGGTGAGGATCTTCAGACCCATGGATAGGAGGTTGGCCCAAGGCGAGGGGGACACTGGCTCGGTGTCGATGTTGTCACTCTTGTTGGGTCCCGTGCCGCCAGGATTGAACAGCATTTGCATGATCATTCCTGTGCGAAATGTCTTGTTAGTTTTCATTCGTCAATATTTCAGAGACATCTATTTGAACAATCCAAACTAGTGTAAAGACCCATTGGAAGGAGACTATGTACATGTTTGTGTTCTGTATTAATTATGCATTAAGTTTACAATCTTCAAATATAATCATTGTATAAGTAGTCAGATTATATAATTGTTATGCATTTAACATTTTCAAGAACTTCCTATATCATCCGCTGATATAATCCACGTCTTTACAAATAGTCTCCGTCCAAGGCTTTAGCTTAGTGTGAACGTGCTTGCGATTACCACCTAGTACGTTGGACCAGGAGAAGCCGCCGTCGGAGATTGAATTGTTCTGTATGTCATCGAGATCATCGAGCGCGACCTTTTTGAGTGCGTTCGGTTTCTCGGCGAATTTGCGTTCCTGAGCTGGTGCAGCGGCGGGCAGCGCCAGCGAGTTGCTGTAGTACTGCGGCTGTTGCTTGCGCACGTTGCTCGTCGACTGGAAAATTGGGATATTGGTGATTACCTATATGATGTGTCGATATTCATTTATAAAGATACAAACGTTCACGACGTCGCGATGCCGGTGACACTGATGCTTTTTAACTCTACCTAACCCAGTGAGTCTAAAACCAAAGAAATATAAAAGACATAAATCTTAATTTGTACTTTAGATTGTCATTCTAGAAATATCACGGGGCTATAATCTCTCCGGTGGATAAAAGATTAATCGGCACTGATTATACAAAAATGTCTAACGGATATTTTCTGAATAAATAAGGTGGGTAATTTAGTAGACAATGTTCACAGTTTTTTTAAGAGAACCCAAAATTTACTTGTAAGTAGACCAATAGAAAGGAAAGTAATTTTTACGATCACCATTGCGAATCATAGTTTATTCAGCGCATTATGTTTCTATTTTTGATATGTTTCCTTACTAAATTACCTGTGAAATGAGGGGCACGTGCTGCGGGTAAGCCAGCGTGTGGAGTACCATGGAGGAGCTGATGATGGCCACCAGGGCCCATCCTGTTATCTTCTGGTTCTGCATTCTGTAATAGGAAATACCAAAAATTAATAAATATGTCCCAGTTACTTTCGTCTACATTATGGAAAGGAAACTCAAACCAAATGAAATGAAAATCAATCGAACATTCTTTCTTATGCAAATTGTGTCTGTCTGTACGCAGTACGCATTCATTGTTTCCGTTAATGTTCCACGGACTACTTTCTATGGAGAGTTGAGAGTTATGTGTTACAATAACGCCCATCAACCTCGCTTCTTGTACAATATAGGGATATGCTGACAATTTGTCAGCATATTCGTATATTGAACGGTAACCAGGATCAGTTTTGGAGTCACCATTTGTCCGTTCTGCATTGTTCTGAAGACTAGGATTGTGAGTATATTTTTAGATGCTGGTTTTAATATCACGTACTTATATGAATTGTTGGCATATAATAAGGGATCGTAACTTGTATAAAATCGTAAGCGAATGTATTATGAAGCGTGTAAAGTTGCGCCGCCGCCGTGTCTTCGCGGCTGATTAGAAAGTGCTGGTGGACAGTGTCTGCTGCACACTACAGACTTTAACCTGAGCTTGCGCTGCGTTTGCGCTCTCGCATAAAATGTATTATTTTACAGTGGTAGAGTTGAGTTTGTCAGCGCTGCAATGGTACATAGCACACAATCGGCCAATAGCTATGAACCATTATATTGTACCACCAACATATTTATGGCCGTGCGACATGTGAGAATTCATGCAATTGAATTGCTAGAGAAACTAGATCTGGCGGAACACGTTATGTGGGATCCGATATTATGGAGTGCTAAGTGAAAATACGTCCAAGTTAACGCAATTGTTTAGGTAGATGTGACCATGGGTGCCATCGGACACCGGCCAGTCGAGAAAGTGTTCGGCTGATGCAACTCTCGTCTGCGCTTATCTGACGTCAGGATGGTAGGAAGGTTTGTATGATCTTTATATTTGATGTACTTAGGTATAAGAATACAGTGTTTTTTTATAGAAATGTCGCATTATGTCGCCTATTATTCTCCGAATATTAGATAAACTATAATTTAATGTATAAGGTTTTCATATTTTATGTCTGATAATTTGGCACATACGCGATATAATATATATAATTTAGCATAAATCTCTGGCAGTTTTAAGTTGTACGTATAATATTTAATACTTAAAATGTATTTATTGTATGTACCTATGTTTGGAAGATGAATTAGTGCATTATTACTTAATAATATTGTTACACATAACAAACGAGAGCCGGAGAGAAATATAGTAGAAACGACTAGTAAGTATACTGTATAAATGTTTGGTTTTCAGCTATGCTGCTTGCATTTATGCTGCAGTAGTTTGGGATAAAGATACCTAACAGTGTACATAACTAATTCGGTGTTTTTATTCAAAATGATGCGAAGAAGTTCGAACTTATTTTTATTCCTAAAATATATAATTTCACCATCTACGTGCAAAACAATTTACACCAAATAAAATTTCCATAAACAAGATGTGGTTAGTGACTGCCGATGACCCAGTCTCCCATAACTGTTTGGTACTTCCATGTCGCCGCTTGAAGCGCTACTTAAAATAATGCAAATCTCCATGTAAATTATTTACGGTTATGGACTGACCTCGACCATCTCGGTCCACTTTCTTTGACCGATAAACGGGTACCTACACCTGTAACCATTAAAGAGTTAAATTGTTGCGTCACGTTTTTCCGAGATGCCTGTGACGGATCGATGTCACCTCCCTCTATAAGAGCTTAGAGTTTGGAGCAGTTCCGTTTTGTCACGATCCAATCTAACTATAATAATGACCATATTAGGAGGTCAAAGCGTGACCTCCGAATCCACAGTAGCTGAATCGGTACCGTTTCGGGATCTCGCTTCGTGTTTGACGTTTGTGTCATGCAAGTGAGCAGCCTGCGACGACGATCGCGTACATTCTGTCTGGTGAAATTCGCCTGTGATCATCGAACCTTATGTTTTATGCATGCTTTGTGGACACCGCATAAACGACTCTGCTGCACATTTATATAACGAGTCGCAATACTCAACGACTCGTCTTTAAGAGAAATGCGAAGAGTAAACAGACGGACATGTGAGAGAAAGTTGTCATTTCTCTGGAAATTTCGCTATTACGAGTGGCCAGACAATATTAACGACTCTGGTTTTCATACACATGCAAAGAGAGTTGCGCACGCGCCGCGCGGCAGGTGAAATGCCGTCGACCCTTTGACCTAGTAGCACTGTAGCACGACAATGTCGAAGTTCAAGCACTCTGTATCGCAGCACTGGAATATTACCTTACTTTCGATCCAAACACGCCACACAACACACATCACCTTACTAGGCTCTAGGACGTTCTGAATTATTAGACCCTATCAATAATGTACGACGCGAATGTCCTACTTTAGCGTGATATGAAAGCTGCCTTTTCTAGCGACAACCTGTTTAAAAGTTTTGACGAATAAGGCAGAATGTAGCATGGAGCCGACTCGGGTGAAAGCGCGTCGCGTGTATGCCGAGGCAAGGTTAGCATTTTTCTAATTTCGGACCTGTCATTACGCGAACTGGCTAGACGTACTTTCCACGTATAATCACCGAACTGCAGCAACACGTCGTTGGGATACATCTTATCACGGGATGGAAAACAATAATACGTGTTGATTTCGTAAGAAACTCGAGAGACATACGATCTCGCGATATGTTGGCGTATTTTTGGGGTATTTCACCGGTAGAGGCGGTCGTCGAGCGGCTTTCTAAACCGCCTGCGAATCGCACCTCACGCCAACAATGCGGAAGCGAATGGGAACCGATACTTACTCGCCGTATGATTGCAACTAAGTGTAATTATTTAGGAAAACAATTATTAAAGTGTAGCACAAGTATTGATTGCGAGTCTACGTTTTAAAATTGTTTATTTGTGGTACGAAGATGTGCTTAATGAGGATGGAGGAAACACAATTGGTGATAAAGTTAATGGCGCAGGCGATGACTGTCATGCCTATGAGGTTTGGCGATCATTCAAGTTTGAATCATATCAGTATAGGTAAATACGTAGAGCTACCGTTAATATCGTAATGCTCATGTATATTTTTTTCTATTGAAATATGTTTATGATGCGTGATCTCAAAACAATATTACCGTTAAAATTTAATATGTCTACCCGACGGGAACGGTTGCTTTTTACGTGTCGTAACACATCAATACGTTTGCGGATATGGTGTCTATAATTAATTCTGCACGTTGCTATTTTAAACTATTGAAATCTATTTATATCGCATTGAAGCAAAACTGTTTCCATATATGTATTTCATAAGTTTGCTATTTAGTTGTTTGTATCAATCGAATGCGATTTAGATCTGCTTAACCGATCATCACGTTGACCGGGACGGCGGCGGCGGCGGCGGCGGCGCGGCGCTGAGCGAAGATATCCCTCTCTCTACTTTCACTTTAAACTTATTTGGTCACAGGTGATGAAAAAAAAAAACCGACTAAGCGATGATGATGTGACTTTTGGAAAAGGCCGAGCTTTCCATATTTTTTAACAGTGATTTTCATATTTACAACTGAACTTTCAATGGTAATTTATTACATACCTACCTAACGAATAATAAATGCTGAGTCTTTGTGTAGTATCGGTCTAATCTGTTAATTATATATATTTTTTGACATGCAAACTAGGGTCATTTAATTAATCCTGAGAACTTTCTACTTATTACAAATTTGCATGAAATGTCAAGTTGCGGCACGCACGTACAGGCATCAAAGGAAAGGGAACGTTTTTATTTGGACAGTTGGTCACTCCAAGATTACCGAGTGAAATTAAACTCGACTGGCCACTCTTTAACTTTCTCCTTCGTGCGTACTTTTTATGTCATTATTCATTTACTTAACGTTGTTTACTTGCTCGTTTGATTGAATTTAATTTACTTAAAAAAAATATTTCAATGAATTGATTAGCGACTATGTCTTAGGTGTTATTTACCGACAGTAAATATTACAAAATAAATGATAAAATCAGGTGATATAAAAAGCACAGCTAATAAAAATAAAATTCGCTAGCTTATATACTTAAAACATAAGCAAATATGAAGTGTACAACATGCAGTGTATGGCGTCAAGCCCCTGTGAACATTTGTCTCTAGTTATACGAAAAGTGTACCAAAGCCAATTAATTATACTAAATATAATTCGCAGCCGCACTGAAGCGTCGACACATTCAAGTTTCTAGAAGAGTGGAAAAAAAGAAGAATCTCGGAACAGTTAATAAATGCGATGCTCTTCGTATGGAAAAACGAAGTGCGAATGCACGCTACGATCCGCTATGTACCCGAACTGTGGCGAGCTATGTCCCACATACACATAACAACCGGAATATTATGTTATATATATTATGTTGTATCTGCATGAATATCTGCATCGCATTTATTTTATTGAACATAAACAAAAACTTATTGACTGTTAAATGGAAACACTCTAATTTAATCCTAAGCCTATCCGACCACCACACATGCCGACACTAAAAAGCACTGTTAATACCACCGTATTATAATTAATAGTGTAACACATAAAGGTGTTTCATGCTTCATCACTTCAACACGGACACTTGACCTTTGTAATCACTCGGGGATGGGTCACTCGCGCCACAAAACACCTTTATCTGATCACGTTATCACATTCGCGATTTCCACCACCCGCTGTCTTTCTTACCTTGCTATGTTCACTGTATCACTGAGCACTATGTAAGTGGAGAAAGTCCGTGTTGCTTGAGCGAGAGCCTTCGATGCAGTGGCGGCCGTCAGCGTGAACTTGGAATATATATAGCTTGACCCAGTTTCGGGGCCGGTAACTGTGCCACTCGGTTGCTCGGAACAACCTGCTCATCCCGTTGGCGAACCCTCAGCGTCCGGTCCTCGTTGAGCACACTCCCAATTACACCGTGTACGAAGAATATCGTCCACAATGGATGTGAAGAAGGTGTTATACAAGTGTTACAGTAATTGCGTATTTTATTTAGATAATAACTATTTTATTTTACTTTAGACTGGTTGCACAACCGTAATAAATGAACAATAGTGTTCTATTTATAAATCTAAGCGTTGTTAGACCAGTTATCACAACGATGTTCGCTTTATCGTGTCGATAAACATGACCCCTGTATCTCTAATATATTGTGTTGAACAATATTTCCGAACCATTTTTTATTTTTGTCTCATTTTAGCGATAGTTTAATAAATAGACTAGATTTCGGATAGGTATTTTTCATCTTTCCACATTTGCCCATGCATTGAGAGAGATTTATTCAGACTTGTATACACTATTCACTTACATAGTTGCATAAGCAAAGTGGGAAAAAGTGCCTAGTGTAAATCTTTTTCTATGGCAAACCTTGATGGAACACCGGTGCGACTGTAGAGTGAGAAGTAATGATCTGATGATGATGAATGTTTAGATCACGGGGTCAAACCGGTGAACTTTTAATTCTGTATGACTATACTTTATGTTTTTCATCATTAAAAACTTTATCTGCAGACAACACAGTATACTTCGGTGAATTTGCAGTTTAATTCCTTTTTTTCCCATAGGTATCACTACTATAGCACTAGGTACTTATTGTATGGTTTAAAAGATAACTAATGTTTACCTATATTAGAGGCATGAACGTGGAAGAGGCAAAAGGGCCAGGATCGCGTTAAATGGAGGTTTATTATCTCTGCCCACCTCGATGGTCTTGCAGCAAACATATATTATTTAGCACTACATCACGAGTAGAAGATACGCTATCTTAATACTTATACTACATCGCACTTTGCTTCGATCCTGCGTTGAAGTCTTTTGTATGAACGTCGAGTGATACTAAGGAAAAGTACAAATTTAAAATATTCGCCCGTTTAAATTCATTATTATTAATTATATGTTATTAATATTATTTACTGGTGATATTAGATAAATAAATAATTTGCAATATATTTTACTGGAAAAAGTAATATCAATATTGAGTATTGAGACATCAAAGATTGTTTCTCTTTAATGGGATTTAATGAATTGACGGCTATTTTTATTTACTTTATAACGAGAAATATGGTTATAAATATGCAAAGTTGTTCTAATCTTCCTTGTTAGTGTCGCTAAATAGGACCTTGCCACTGAAAAATTAATATAATATCAGCATCCATCACTGTTGGACTTCCGTTACATTGTGCTTAGCAAGTAGTTTATACACCGATGTAGATATTATGCCACAGCATACATCTACATAAGATAAAATAAAATATTTAATAAATATAAAATATTCCAGAAATCAGTAAATGCGTCTAGTTGCTTGTAAAGTATCTGAGACGTTTCTTAAAATATTATCTCGGAAATACTGGAAAATATTTTTTTTTGCATCACAGAATAAATATTAAAGAAACACGACTTAGGTATTGAACCTACCTACCTAAATAGGTACCTTATGTGTGGTTGTGATATTGAGTATACGCATTTGAATACCCTATTCCCTTCAAGTCACTTTTTATACTCGTTTGTTGCATTATATTAATATGGCTTCATCATGCTTGCGTTCTGATTACTGTACCTATATAACCAGTGTCTATATAACGGTTTTACTGGTTATCAAAAATTTGTGACCCGGTTTTCAATATTTAGCGGTACATAAAATGACAGAGGGTTAGGTCCCAGCCGATGTTTGCCAGAGTTAATTGAGTGAATGTTACAAGGTCATGACTGTACCGATAACGTCAATGATAGGCTTTCCCGTTTGTATCATTGCGGGACGTTAGGGCACCTTAAAAGCCACGATATGATACTAAACATTTTCAGCAAACTGTTCATATAATATAACTGTTCATTAAGTTAATTCGTAACTAAAAGGTTTCTCATACTCCTTGAGACACAATAATGTGCGATTGCATAGAGTTCCCGACCGATGTCTTATTGTCCTTAGACGTCCTGCAGCCTAGCAAGAAAGACACGACATACAATAAATACGCACCGTGATTGGCTGCTATGTCACAGATTGTGCGACTAAGCTTGTTTCGGTCAATCGCAGTGCCTGGTATGTCTTGTTGTGTCTTTCATGTAGCGCTTTGCGAGCGGGGCTGAACTGAATCAAAGAAAAAAGTTTCGATCGTTCGGCCTTTGCCCTCCGTTATCGCAATTTAAAAGATGACTTTTAATTTCGTGTTTATATGAATAAATATGTTTAATTCTTGCTTAGCGTATTTGTCTCTAACGGTAAAAGACACATTCCACGGAAACGTTACTAATTTGTCCAATAAAAATTCCATCTCTTGTACTAGTATATTATACAATAATATCATAGCATATACAATGCTGACATATAATAAAATTCTAGAGTACATATTAAAAATATTTGTATTACACTTTTGAGTAACGCAGTGTACATCGAAAAAGATAACTTTATTCGTAAATTTAACCATTAGTTCATTCTGTCATTGTAAATTTAATAATTAGTTCAGGATGTGTGTGGTTCGCACACAGCTTGTCATTTTTTTTATTCTAATGACAACTTAATATACCAGCAATCTTCTTACTAAGCTCAGTTTTCTAAGATGTTTACATTAAATAATAGTAATTTCAGTAATTCCAATAAACTTTAACTTGAGTTAAGTCTATGGTTTCAGTAGTATTAGTTTCGATGCAGATTTCCAGCAATCTGATTACTAAGCTCATTTTATAAGAAATTTATCCGACTTGAAATATTGATGTCCTTTCCCCTGTTCACAATATAATACCACAATAAATATAATATTCACAATAAATACAAAGTAACAAACATAAGAAAAGAAAATACCATCGAATCGAGAACCTCCTCCTTTTTTAAAGTGGGTTAAGTACTGTGTCTGAAAATTTTTCCTACACTTGTTGGGTATTAAAGGCATGTGATCCAAACTCCCTATTTTCTCGTCAATATTTGTTTTATTTGATCAATGAAAGACTTTTTTTTTCTTTCCAGGTACAGGTGATTTGCATAACTATGAGGAATGTGGTTCGGAATTGGTAAGTATAGTGGCATAAGTAAGCCAAATTATTTGGGATTGAAAGGTATGTTTTTTCTCTTTTTCTTGGATCATAAAATCTGTCTAAATGAATGAAGCGTTTCTTGAAAGGCACAGGTGAGCTGCCGGGTTAATTTCTTAACTCTAAAATCTACCACTGGATGGCACTAAATAGCCGATTCGATTAATCACGCGAAAATGCGAAAATAAGTAAGTTAATACGTATTTTAATGAAAATTAACAAGACGAAAGTTTATCATGAGATTCATGCTCGGGCGATATTAGCGACATCTCCTAACTATAAAAGAAACTTATTTAAACTGTCAGATTGTTGTCAAATAATTCCCCATTATAAATAAAATAAACGACGACTTTCATTGTCCGTACTTAATGTAGGACAAATGGGACGCTGGTAATCCGTGAGATACATAATAATTACGCTGCTGGTAGGTGAGTAAAATATTTTCGAATGAACTTGATGGCTGATACAATGAATGAATTAATTAATGACAGTAGTAAACATTCAAATGGCGACCTTATTGCTCAGAGCGGTTTCTTCCAGGTAATTTAAAAGATAATAAGGAGATTTCCGTAAATCATATATACATATGTATATGTATATACATAATCATATCTCTATCACATACTAGCAACACTGCCATTTGGTCGAAGAAATAGTAACCTAATACTGATATATTAAAAAAAAACAAATATCATGTATTGGTACCTCAGACCAATAACAACTAGACTTGCAATCCTAAACTGACGATTAGAATAAAACGTGACAACGATATTTAAAATATGCAGGTGTGAAAGAGTAAGAAACAATATCTTCTGTCCCGTGTCAGCGTAAATTTGGATACAAACTGTCAAATTAGTAGTAAGAATAACAGTATCTATTCAGAAGTACATCGAATTCCATACGTTTTTGGTGGGAAAGAGACAGACTGAAGGTGGTACGTGGCTTGCAAGTCTAGTTGTGTTTGTTCTGAGGTACCAATACATGATATTTGTTTTTTTTAAATATATCAGTATTAGGTTACTACTTCTTCGACCAAATGGCAGTGTTGCTAGTATGTGTATACCCAAGTACTCTATCCGTAAATCTCCTTATTATCTTTTAAATTACCTGGAAGAAACCGCTCTGAGCAATATAGGTACATATTATACGTAGGTACGACCGGCAAGAAAGCGGTCTATCAGTTTTGATGACACTTCCTGTGAAATTGGCATTTTACGTAGGGAGTTGTCACGACTAGTAAAAAAATATTCTATGTCTAATAATGTTCATACAAGTTTCAGCCTTCAGTTAGGAAAACAGATTCTCGCCGACTGTACCATAAGAGAAGAAAAGAGGTGCCCATTCCAACTAGAGGTTCGAAAGATCAGGCTATGATGAAGGCTACAAACAAACCCGACGTAACACGAGCGGAGGCGGCAAGTTTCGTGTGGCATGACGCCATCACCTGCATTGTCGGCTCTTACGTTCGATGAGCTCCGTAGAGAACCCAATTTGATACGATTATAAGGCTCACTATGTCATATTAGTCTTGGTCTTCCGTTTTAATTCTTAAATAAGTGTTTTACGATGATTTACTAGTTTAAAAAAATCTATATTGATATCCCTTACCGAGCAGTTCCTTTCCAATTAATAAATCGTTGCATGTATGGATTAAGAACAAACCCGTGTGCAGTAAGTGCTGTATTTTTACAGTTATGTTTGGCGATGTGCTTTCTATTTCGGTGCACGTTGTCGGCGGCGGCGGCGAATAGAGTATTTACTTGCTGCACAATAAATTGATTTCATGTTCTTCGAATTTTCTCAAAAAGTTTGAGTAGTTTATTATCGATTACCTGAGATATTAATTTTGTATGAAATTGTGATTGAAACTGTTTTCTAGTAATATCTATATCCATCATATTGCAAAAATAAAAGCATGCTGAAACTTTAATTATTCTTCTGCTCATGTAAATCAGTCTATAATAATATTCAAAGCTTTTTCTCCCACTTCAATTCATATTTTAAATATAATATTATCTTTTGAGGAGTTAGTTAAGAGGTCGTGGCTCTCTGGCGAAAGAACAATGTGAATATTGGCAATGATACCGCTGTCTCAACCGACATAAATAAATAATAATGTAATGTCATGATATACAATAATAATAATTCCTTGCATGAAATTTAATTGTCGTCATAGAAATTACCGGGCAAACCTCACTTACAAGACGGTCCGAACGGGAAAGCTGTTCTGTGTGAAACTTGAACACTGAGGGTTCAACCGCGGGTCAACACGCGGTAACTTGATGTAATTAATATGTTGATATAAAGAAGGTATGTATGAGTGCATTCAGACGTTTGTCGGCTGCCATACACCGCTCCTGAATCGATTATTTTTTTTGGCTTATTTTTTAAAAACATCATTGAAGTATAATGTGTCCATAGATTACATACGATTTAGCATTTACGCGAACCAAACGGTTTTCGTCTATATTCATAGTGCGAACCGCCAGGATGTGGAATGACTTGCCGGAGTCTGTGTTTCCTGCGCAGTACAGTCTTCAAGTCGCGGGTGAATAGGTGCCTAATGAACAAGTGTGCTCCATCGTAGACCACATCGCTGATTAACATCAGGCAGGATGCTGGTCAAACGCTTGTTCATAATGATAAAAAAAGGCTTTTAGATTAGAACATATTAAATGAGAGAATCAATCTTGAGGTAATTGTTGTGTCCTAGGGAACACTGTACTGTTGTTTACGCCCAGTTTCCAGTATGTTCATTAGACTAAAACTGGCATTAAAACTATCGTCTTCTTCTTCTTTCTTATTTTGCCAGTGAAAAGAGAGCGCTATATAGGGTGTAGTAATCGTTTGACCAATGAGTAAAATATACTCTGATTTCTAATTCACTGCCACCCTGGGATGCCATTACAATCAACGGTATCAGAAACAGTAGACTTCAAAATCATTCACAATATCCTTTTTGAATTCGTATTATCGTATTCGTATTCTTATGTCTTCTTAAAGTCTAAAATTGCTACACAACATTATAATTTTACTCATTGGGTAAAGTACTTTCGTTATCAGTTGGAAGTTTTCTGATATCTGTTATATTTACGGAATTATGGCCTGACCAGACTTAACGATTACACCCTGTATAATTAATGACAGATTATCACTAATGTGTCTTCCGGAAACGGAGCTAAATGATTTCTGTGTATTTTTCAGATCATCTGTGTTGGGTCTGTGAAAATCGGTGAGTTCATTGATATTGTAAAGATATTATGTTATTAGAATCAGGTCACGCACACGCGTGTGCTATTAGAGAAGGTATGTCTTGTTTTTCTAATATTAAAAGTGTAAATTGGTTAACAGTTTCCTGTAACACAAACAAAAACTAGAAATTTATTTATATTTTATAGTGAAATTAAATAAAGTGTGTTGTCTGAATACGTAGTATTTTTTAAATCCTTATAATATTTACCGCTGGTGGGTATGGTAGGTACCTATACTTGTTAGACAAATGCCGACACCTCATTTCCTCGTAATCCAATGTGACGTTGGCACGTTGACATTTTAAGGTCCAGACAGACTCCGAAAAAGAGCACTCGATTGCAGCAAGTCAAGTCTGTGAGATGTGATTCGTCGTTTACCTGAGGACCACTCCAATATGTTAGTGTAATTCAACGCTGCCATGCCAGACCAATGAAACTGTCCTGCTACTTTAAAATTTACTATACGAATATACCATAAAAATATGTTTTAAAATTGAGCTGATATCAGATTGTACATGTTTATCAAATAATCAGACAAATATTTATCAACGCGGACTTTAAACGATTTGAGGAATGTGGGACATCATGCTTAAATAATGATGTGAAGGTTTATCTACCTACTACAGTACGAAATAGGAGATCACTTATCTCCACTAAATAGCATTATTTTGATTCTGATGAACGAAAGCAGCAATTAGTTATTTATTACCTGACCTCTAAATTATAATACTATCAAAAACCGCATCAAAGTCATCCGTGGAGTAGTTTTAAAGATATAAGCATACATAGGTAAAGACAGCGGGAAGCGATTTTGTTTTATGTACTATGTAATGTATAATAAACAGTTGTACTTCAAAAGTTCACATATAGGTATATACATAATGAAACATCCAGAACTAGGTGGAAGGTGGCACGAACTGAATTAGGGATTTTAATTTCGTAAGGTAAAAAGCCGTGTTCCTGAATAAATCCCTGAGGTCGATCCTCCGCGTATTCTGGCCGAACACGATACGGAACGAGGTCCTATGGGCACAGTGCGTATAAATCCGTATTGGGGAGGAGATTGCACAACGCAAATGGCGGTGGATTGGTCACACGATCCGAAGAGGGAAATCCAATAAGGCGAGCATCGCGTTCGAATGGCAGCCTGGGGGAGGTCGACGCAGGCCTGGACGCCCCGTGCACACGTGGCGGCGCACCATCGACAGCGAGCTGAGAACGCGAGGGCTGAGCTGGTCCGATGCCAGAGCAGTCGCAGAGGCGTGGCGTGGCGCCATCTTGTAAAGTCCCTTTGTACCACTGGGGTACCATAGGACTTAAGTAAGTAGTAAGGTAAAAAGTAAGATTTAGAGCACTTTAAATACATATACTTAGGTACCAAGTACTTAAAAGACAGTAATACTTTTTGTTATATATTATATTATTTTACTAGTAGATGCTAGATTATTGTCGCTGTCGATACATATTACTTTTATATTTATTTAAAAAATCAATTTCGCACAACACAGTAGGTTATTAAGTCCAAAATGAAAAAGAAAGTTTTACTCTGTTCTGAATTCGGAAGAAAGTATATTTTCATACTGTACTTATTATTAACACGTTGTGTTAAGGAAAGTAAGTTTTCGCTGTATATATCTAACAGTATCATTGTACAGTGACTGTACACGACAGTTTACTCAAATCATACTTCGGTCAGTACATTAAAATAAAACTGTTCCGTGGCCGAAACATATACCGTTTCGGCCACGGAACATTTTTATTTTTTCAATATTATTCCAAAATATCAGAACCTGTACGCTATAGGATAGCGATGGCGAAGCGATAAGAGGACAACATTGCTCGCTTGAAATTTGAAAATAAATGTTCCTGTCTGGGCACTCCATTAAGAAGCTGCTAGCTGAACATCGGTAATATCTAGGATTAAAAAAAAAACAGTTCCTATAGGTAATATATTCAAATATTATTTTAACATATTTTAACCGGGAAGGAAGGAAGGAAATAAAAAATATAACTATTGAACCATTAGAAGTAATATAATGAAACTTGTACACGTACAACAGTGGGGGTTTTCGAGGGCATTCCTGCTATTAATTCTCTAATTTATTTATCACTAGCTTTCCGCCCGCGGCTTCGCCTGCACGGACTTCGGTAATATTGCGGTATAAAGGAATATTTTTGTTTCCCCTCGGGAATATCAATTTTTTCTGGGATAAAAAGTACCCTATTATTTAAACAGGACTTCTAACTATAGGTCTGCAAAGTTCCAAAGCAATCGGTTATGTAGTTACGGCGTGGAAGCGGAACAAAGAAACGAAGAAACAAACAAACAAACTCACTTTCCCATTTATAATATTAATGTAGATCTTCAGCCTTATAACCTCCACTGCTGGACGAGGGCCAGTAATACTTAATATATACTTTATTTATGTTTACATTAAAACGAGTATAACAGTATAAAACCAAAACGCACAGATTACTATACAATTTGATAAGAATAAAATGTAACAAAATAAAACGTTAGTTGTGTGACTGACCAGTTTACACTGTGTCGAAACGATGATGTATAGAAGTAGAAGAAGATAATGAATAAAAACGGCATGAACTTTGTTATGTTATGCAGGCCTTTATGTAGCATAAATAAGTTGTTAACGGATCGGCGTTTTATCTTTTTATGGTAGTTTTGAACGAGGTGTCACAATTTGTAACTGCGTAGATAATATTTGTATTGTTTTTCTTTGTAAGATGTTTTTTCTACACAGAATGTGTTGATCTATTCTTAGCTTTCTATATTTTTTTTATTTTCTTTGTTATAATATTATGAACTGTAAGTTACCCCAACAAACTTAATAAAACCGAAATAAGTATACCTACTGCATGTAAAAGGGGTCCTTTGAGCAGGGCTCTTAGCAACTTTGTAGTCTGGTTAATAAGAAGAACTTGAACTATGGCGACAATGCGAGGAAAAGGAAAATAAAACATTTCCATACAAAATACCGGGGCAGAAAATTATCTGTTTGTATGTAGACGAATAAAAAAGAGTGAAGTAGTGGAAACTTTTAGAGCTACTACTTCACAACTTATCCTTTTTTCTGCTACCTTACGACGGGAGAAGAAAAAAAGAAATCGCACCGCGCATGTACCTACTAATGCAATAAAAAAAAAGAAGTTAGTTTTTCATGGAATTCTTCGAATTCTCTAAAATAATCCTCTAAGCTCAGACAAAGTAAATAACGAGTCTACGTGAATTGAAGTGTAGGTACCTCAAGTGCGAAGCGCATAAACCTCTTCCTCCCGAACATAGTCGGAACCAGCGCCGCAAGGTATTTATAATGGGTACTGAATAGTACTTTGCATTCGTTTGACTGTACATACATATAGTTATATTCTCGGAAATAAATGGAAGGTAAAGAAATGTTTTTCGTTTGCAATGAAATACTCCGTAATTATATATTTTTAGTAACATATCGCAACATTACGAATTTGCTACATAATAGTTAACATAAAGAAATGTGGAAGTATTATTGTGCTTAAGGAAAATGTATACAAGCAAATATTATACATTATTCAAGTTAGGTAATTATACTACACGCCACGCCAGCACTTTCCTTACCTCGATTTGGACTTCGTATTCGGTCATACGTATCGAGTATTGTCATTCGTTTATTAACTATATTTATATTTTTTTAATTGCTTAATTATAAGCGGAGTTTGCGATGTAATATCATTTGAAGACAGCTATAAGTACTGGGTACAATGGTTTATGTAAGTGCCATTTGTTTCTGTTCTATTTGTTAATTATGTGACTGTCAAACAGTACAGGCGTTTGACAAGGATTTTGTTATGAACATGTTTCATATCGTAGAATTATAACGTATAAGCAATATAAATAATAGCGCTTTTCTTAAAAAAATAGGCATATTTATTAATCTTAGTCGAAGCTATCTCTAAAACATTAGAAGCATATCTTAGTTACAAATTGCTTAGTGATTGTTAGCTTACATGCAGGCACAACACATTGCTGATCAGAATAATGTCTTCTGAGGGCCGGATCGTACCAATGAAATCGTGCTTCAGGTTACTCATGAAATAGGTAGGTATCAAAAATAGTGGTGCGTGCCAAACACATCGCGAGGATGTCGTGCCACGTCGCTGACTCACGACACTTTCTCTTCGGGAATTCCGCGTGGCCCGCGCAGGTGTGATCATCTTCACAACACCGTCACGTTACATTTGTTTACCCATCCAGAGGTGGTCTACAAAACACTTCCATTCATACCATTATTAAGAAGTGCCTGAGTGAACTTGTTATTCGTTCAATTTCGACCTTTACGCTTGATTGATACGACAAAATCTCTCTCCAAAAGAAAAATAGAGAGCAGAGAGCTAGTTTATTCACTAGAATCCCATTTTATAATACGACTAGATATTGTTTAAGCTTTATTATCTCCTCCATCAAATAGGATAAGAAATTGCATTCACCAAATCGTACCGTCATCATTGAATTGTACAATTACGGAAAACGGATGTCACGTTATGTTGTTATGATCCGTCTAGCCAAAAAACAGGTTGATAAATATACCACGTGAATATGGAAGGTCGAGTGAGAAGTGTGTCGTGCGAGTTGGTCAGTCGAGGCGAGATTTGTCAATTTACATCTGCCGGTCAGTCCGCTAACTGTACATGGCTGCTCGAGGAATGTGCGCGAGCCTACTTACCCGCCTACTGATCCCAATGCAATGCAACGCGCTTGTGTGCTTAGTCGATCTTTATACGCTTGTTCTCATTAATAAGTTGACGGCAAACCTGTGCAGGCAGGGTACTCCGCCGCCGCTCGCCGCTTCGCTGCGCCGCGTGCCCCAATCACTCCACTTCAATAAATTATTATCAACACGGAACAAGAGCCGTAACAACGAGCCGGAGGCTGCCTTATGTGCCACCAAACTGTTCAAGATTAGATATTCTTTTCTCTTTTACTGCAGATATGTTTCAGAATGCATTTTCAAAGCACGATACTCGGAACAACCTTTTTTGTTATGTATATTTTTTACAAGCTTGTAATATAGTGAACATTTTAGAGTACATAAATCAAATTGGTTCAGCAACAAACCATCGCGAGTTTCTGTAAAATATCAACAGTTAGGCAATACATATCTGAATTGCGTTTCATATATTGACGTTACAGATAAATATTGAGTATCCGGAACGAATTCGGCAAACGAAAGCGAATCCAAATTAAAAATTGCGTAACCGGTACTGAATCATGATTGTTTCGAATGCCTATGACTCATGAGACGACTTTGGCTATTTCTGACAGTGGTTAGACTTTTCTAAGTAAACATTATAAAGGTTGATACATGTGAAAGACAAATACATTGTATCATCATCAGCCACCTAACGTCCACTGTTGCACGAGGGCCTCGCCCAATGATACAAGTACATAGTACCTATACATACATGCCATAATTTCAACTAGGATAAGTTTGACCACCGTCAAAGCTTGTTCACTGTGTTAAAAAAGGTGAATGAATGAATGCATGAATTAATTAATATACTTTTTATTACACACTGTACATTACAAATGAAAAAAAATTACAGCGGAAAAATTGCAAATGGCGACCTTATCGCTCACAACTAATTCTTCCAGCTAACCTAAAGTTAAAGATATACCAAGTCATCTACATAATAGTTTCCGTTTATACAAGTCATTCATTTTATATCAGGTATCAATGTGCTACAGTTTTATTTCTTTATTGTGATTAGTTGGGACATATAAATGCCTTATTAAAAAATAGATAATAATCACAGAAGTTTCACAATGTTTCTACAGTCTAAATATAGGTATTTTTGAATTGGCCCTGAAAACTTTGTAGGATATTAGTATTACGATTACTATTCCTATCAATTCATGATTTTTGTAACCATAACCTGCACGTTGTTATTAGGGTGTCCTGTCTTACATACTTTCCATTTCAAGAACACTGAAAGCATTCTCCTGTAATGTTACTTCTTCAGATTTTACTTCGAGTATTACAATGCAGCCCTGCCTCCTAGATAGACAGCATTGTAATGTAACTATAATTCCACGATGTCATACGATGCGGTAGTTGCGCTGGGCTCGATATTGATATTTACGTAAACACAGAAGAATAACGTAGCACTAGGTACAGGAAAATTATCTAAGTAGCGGTTTCAGAGCACTCGCTCCCGTATAAACTGAGTGCACAACCTTAAATGATATGCAGAAGTGTAAGTAAATGACAAAATAGTTTTCCATTATGTACAGTCAGCCAAGAACATGGAGCATTTATATGAATATCATTAGACTGTTAAGTTTTTTTACTTGTTACAATATAATAATTACTTCTAATAATGTTTAGTGACACAGCAAGTGCAATCAAAACTCCTAGACAACTTTCTTGACCAACTGTATCTTAAACATCATGAACATATCAACGTTTTCCTGCAAATAAAGACTGCCTATGGTTCTAGTACACCACGCGATCCCACTGAAATAACATATTACGTAGGTGAATATTGTTTAACTTCATTTTATCTGATTAATAAAATTGGACATCCGCAAAGCGTCCTTAAAAGTAGGTTCCCTATGTGATTGATCTCTTTAACAGTAACGGTTATCAACCACACCGCAACCCAGACTGGTTTCAAATCATCTGCGGTTATACTCCAGTAGGGTTAGCATATGAGGGAAATGGAGGTCACTCTCACACTTATTTGTTTATGTTACAATTGGTCCACAATGCAAACGGTACTGTGGTATAACTATTTAGTTAAACAGCATAATATTATGTTCAAACATAGCACAGTGGGGCAATGGAGCGGGAACATGCTTTCTCGTGGCGGTAGTACACCGTGAGGGGGGGGGGGCACACACCGTGACCCACTGATGGCACAAGGACACGCCGCCGGCGCATTCCTTCGTAGACACTATCCTTTTTGACACTCTAAATTAGCGCGTTTCACTCTGCTCTACTCGCAGACGCAGTGCAGGGGTATACATCGTTTTAAAGCCCAGGTGCAACCTTGTAACGTAATAGAGAAGTACAAGTTGTAGAAAATTCAATACTTCTCCAACTTCAAATGGGATACATACCTGTATACAGAACAAGTTGACACCGTCTTAACGTTCGAAAGTTTAATACGTCACGCGACATTCATACCGAACCACGTATTTAATATAGGTTTGTAATAATAGAAACCCTGATCGTACCAGGATTTCTAGTTTCCCCTGCTAGCTGTCGGCTGTCATTACTTGCGATGCTTAGTGACGCTAATAATGTTGCTTACTAAGTGAAGACCGCTCCAAATACTAAGCGGAACACGTCTGCGACCGCATCTCACTATGTAGCTCTGTAGACACGTCATTCGTATAATTCGTATTGCATAGAATTAATGGGATTTATGGCCTATTTCCAACAGTGGACAAATATGGGCTGATGATCATGTAAGATATTCTTATGCTGATAGTTATTGTACCTTTCATTTCAGGGTAGGTCGGAGGCCTTACTATTAACCCACAACCACTTATTATCTGACCTTAGTGGGATGTGTACCAATGGGATTAATTTATATTTAGAATGAAAAACGTCAAAGAAACCAGAATAAAACTTGCCAAACCCTTTATGGAAATGGACAGTAGCTACATTTTTACATTTATAATTACTGAGAACTAATAATTTGATCGTCATATTAGTATACAGCTAAGTGTTGCGTGCTCGTGATTCCAGATGCAATGAGCTCAACTTATAGTCTAGTATATAGTCGGCGAGGGATCAAGGAACCTGGCTTTAAAGGTCATAGTGTAGGTAGGTAGGTATTATATGCTTTAAAACGTTCATAAGCTCCTTTTAGTGGCAATGGTACCTACCGCATCTATTTCCACCCTACCATCTAAGTACGATGCAAAAGTTAAAGTAAATATTTTACTACATCCGCATTTCACGGTCTGATTTTTAACACAAGTAAATTACCGGGTAAAGTGTACGCGCAAAGAACAGACGGCAATGCAGTGACCTGAACTCCGTTTGAACTCCGTTGAGATTAATTCGTTTATACGATAGCACGAAAATAGGGGGCTTTACTGTGTTGCTTGCGTCTACAAGTAGAAATTAATCAAACAAAATTCATACGTGCGATGGCATTAGCCGCAATAAAATACAGGGCGTAATGGTAAGTTTAACCTACTTGCTCAAAGAGGTGCCTACTAATTTGGAACGTCGTCGAATATTACATTACAGCGGTTTCTAAAGTACCTATATGAAAAACAATGTATTGTTTAAGTAAGTTGTGACGTAAATTAAATTTTTAAATGTATTTACCACTATTAACATAGATTAGGGTACTACATATTATGGTGTCCTCATGTAGGACTCATATTGTGCAAGTAACTCATAATGGAATTAATTATCTTATCTTTTCCTCTCAATAATAAGTGTCTTCAGAATAAAGTGAGAGTGCGGATTGCCGTCATCTATAACTGTTTATTTTTGTTTTCGGCAATACTGCAATCAATCTCTAGGTAGGTAGGTATACAACAGAAGATCTGTGAAATAATAATAAAACATTGATTACTATTTTCCATTTTCTAATATTTTCTATTTCGGGTGCGTAATAACTGAATAGGTATCCGTGAGCCCATGGCCGCAAGGTGACTGGCCGCGTTTCTTTCTGTTTTATTCTTGAATCAGGCCGTATTTCTCCCATAGTTTCGTTTCGGCTGTCATGTCACTTTCTCCTAGCTAGAGTCTGCGCGTGCGAATGGGGCTATTCAGAAAACTGAGGTCTAGGGTCCGGCTAATTATGCTGATTACACTTGTCCTGGTTCATGAACATGCTGTGTATACATTACATCTAAATGACATATTAGTGTTAGAATGAAATGCGCCCAGACGAAAAAGAAAGGAACATAACTTCACTAAGACAAAATAGACCTAAACTAGGTATTATAAAACTGTTCGGAGGTCATTACTCTGGACATTACGCAAAAACAAACATTCAGACGAGAATGAATGAACGACGTAGAAACTTCTCTGGTCTCACGGTTTTATACCTACTATAGGTATAGCGGACGCCCCGTGATTTCAACCGCGTAGTTTTAATGAATGAGCCAAATTGTTTTACTCTTAAATTTTGATGAAACTTTTGTTTATAATGTTAGTATACCAAAATCACGTTATTGACCAACGGTCAAAAGCCACGGTGATATATGTTTTATAGGTTTTGTGCAATAGTAAAGTTTTGAAAAATACACAAGTTTCTTAGGTGTAATGTAGATAGGCTTACATTGTCAAATATCAGGTCTGTAAGTAACGCGGTTAAGATTTGTGCATACAAAATGTTTTTCCTGCGAATTCCAGTTCCCGTGTGAATTTCGGGAAATCCATTCTTAGTGCTCCCCTACGGTACCTAAGTTCCTGCCAAATTTCAGTTGCCTGCCAGTGGTGGTGGGTGCCTTGTACAGTCGAACCAAATGATTCATGACCCACCATTATGCGATTTTCCTTCTGACGTTAGAACACGCTAAGATCGGAAATCGCGAGGTTCCTCCAAATTAATAACATGTCACTGTCAAACAACTGTCATATGGCAATTTTATGAAGTTAAAATATTTGACCTAGGAGGAAGAGAGGTGCACATACATAGAAAATGTTCAACTTGAATTGACGAGTACTTCCTAGCTAAGCTTCTAAGACAGAATATTATGCATTTTATGCCGTGATAACAAAGATTAAATTACATTGGTCTGTGAACTTTGGTGACACAATGGCCTTCAGATTCAAAACATCCTATGTACTAAAAAAGAAATGTCTTAATTGTTTTGTCGACTTTAAAGAAAATATTTGCGAAGTGGGTTATGAATCAATTGGTTCGACTGCACCTACATTTTCCTGCACTGCACCTGCATTTTCTCCGATGTTATTTTAAAACTGCGATATATTAGAATTAGTATGGGCCGATGATGATGATGATATATTAGAATAATTGCAATAGGTAATATTTCAGCTCCTTGAAATAAAATGAATTATTAAGAAAAACATAAATATAATATTTATTATAAAAACACTTTTACAGATAATGCTATATGTTTATATAGCATTATATTTTAGAACAAAAGCTAGCATTTAAAAGGTCACTTAATGAGTCAACTTTAAACACATGTTGTCCCAGACTTATTTAGAACTTTAGAAGGGGAATAATTCCATCATAAGTTATTTTAGATTACCTATTTTATACTCGAGCTATAAGATTTTTTTCAATCGGACCAGTAGTTCCTGTAATTCAGAGTTGAACTAAAAAAATAATTTCTTCAGATTTATAGGTAATATTAATTATTCGTATAGTCAAATTATTTTTTTTCCAGTTAGGTCAATTATAGAACTTTCATTCCTACTCCATTAACTATATTTATACCTATCCTAAATGTGCCTACGTACATTACTGCGTTTACCGAGAATACGGCCCGCAAGCAATTGTTTACCTACACACGGTGCATGACCCTGAAAAGAAAGCCGATATTGACACTACGCCCGCGCAATGATATCGAATACCTAATAAATATTATTGATTTAATAAGAATATCTAATGTTTTCTATTTAATTTTATAGTCACTGGAGCGGAAAAGTTAGCAGCAACGAAGCGGCAAAGTGCGTCAAATACTTATCATGAATGCAGTATTAACAACAAAGTATACCACTAATAATAAAAAAGGAAATATAAGAAATTGTTGATTTTCCGAATTACTTCCTTATCAGTAGCTAGTTCTGTTACTGAAAAACAGAGCACTCTTAAAAACTTAAAAAAAGATAAATGTCAACAATGCAACAATTTTATATTTTGTTAAAACATGGTTTGATAGTTTATTATGAAAAAACATTAATATAATATTTATTATAAACGCCCTACAACGGCGATGGGCTCACCCCCTATTACGTTAGTTTAGATAAGCTTGGAGAAACGTAGGCATTTTCTAAGCAAATGGTTCTCTGCTTCTGATTGACTACAAGTACAATTGAAAATGACTACAGAAGTTCATCATTACTTATTTAGTTAAACGTTAAAGTTTTGAGCATCGTCTCGAAGGTGCAACGGTATTTCACACCGGAACAGTTGCTCACACTAAATCAAGCACAAGTTCGATCGTGTATGGAATACT
Source organism: Conopomorpha cramerella (assembly GCA_012932125.1). Classification (NCBI taxonomy): domain Eukaryota; kingdom Metazoa; phylum Arthropoda; class Insecta; order Lepidoptera; family Gracillariidae; genus Conopomorpha; species Conopomorpha cramerella. The sequence goes on from SJJU01072172.1 coordinate 34,386, forward strand.
GCTCTCATCTTTGGGATGGATCAGCAAAATATCAGCTTGAGGCTCTGGAGGCAATAGAGAGGCGTGCTCGAAGACTCATAGGTGACAACAGGCTGTTTGATGCTCGGCTACAATGCCGCAAAGTTGCGAGCCTATCTGTCTTCTATCGGGTGCATTTCGGAGAAAGTGCTTCGGAGTTGCACTAATACCCCCATCGCAATAGGACAACCAGGAGAACGGCAAAACGCCATCCATACCAGGTGGATTTGCCATTTATCCGATTTGCCATTTGTGCATTATGCCATTTAAAACGGTTTGCGTCTACTTTCATAGTGCGAACCACCAGGATGTGGAATGACTTGCCGGATTCTGTGTTTCCTGCGAGGTACAGTCTGAAGGTCTTCAAGTCGCGCGTGAAAGGTACCTAATGAACAAGTGTGCTCCATCGTAGACCACATCGCTGCTTAACATCAGGCAGGATGGTTGTCAAACGCTTATTCATAGTGATAAAAAAGTCGACTTTATACAAATATGTTCAAGTGGGGTATCAAATGAAAGGACACGACACGAACATTTAAAATAGGGGTTTAAAAAAAAATGAGGATTATGGCTCGAGGGACACCTATTTAAACACCTTTACCCTGCTGTACTCAAATATTTTACTTATTGAAAAAAATCAGCTTATATTCATGACTTACGCAAGAATAGATTATTTCTATGTTACTTTGCAGCGCTCATACAGTCATGTTGCATTTCGCGGAGCTCATTTCGTTGCGGTCGGGTAAACAGGCAGCGGCGCGGCGGTGGGCGGCGTGTCGTGTCCGAGCTTTCTTCATGTAAATTCACTTTACATAAGTCCGCGTCGACACACTAGATGTTATCTAAGGATTGCGCAATTTTCAGCGACCTACTCTTAATACCGCTGTCTCACATGCCCACTTGACTGTGTGTGTGCGTTTCATTTAGTCGTAACAATCTCGCTACAAACTCTGTTTAGCTAAATTAGGTTTTCTCTTTCTCAGTCCAACAGAATACGATATGCTTTTTGTTCTCATAATAAACATTTTGATAATTTCGTAGGAAAGGGCGACTAGTATTGGGTGAGTCACTTCTTTATTCTTTAAAATTGAACGTTGAAAGTTGAACGTACCAGAATAAAAAAATTACACACTGAAATTTTGAACAACTACAATACAACAGACATTTTATCTAATTTATTAGGGTTCGTAATAGTTGAAATTCAGAAAAAGCTCTACATTTTCGACCGATAAAAGCACGATGAAAACCGAATCCAAATACTGCCAGGGCTAATAAGATAAAAGCGGTTTATCTTGTAAGGGAATTATAACAAAAAAATGTTCGCTTGACATTTGAATTACTTAGCCATGACCTACGCAAGAAATAACAGTAGGAATAACCTGAAAGTGCGATATATCACCTACGTATATCCAATAACGTTTTGCTGCATATTGGTGCCTGTAATTTTACATTATAGCAATTGTTCAAATGTACATCTTTTTGGCGTTAGTGCTGGATATTTAATACTAATTCTCTTTAACCACATCTGTATTTCTTCCTTTTTGAAATCTGTGTTTGCTGGTTTTGTTTATGCTTGTATTAATTATACATATGGCATTCCCGTCACAGGAATTGTTTAGCACATTAATTGAGTGCAAACTATTTTTCCACGCGCCATAAGATGCTTGTGGCATTATAATAAGTTCTAGATATAGACAGCAAAATTTTCCAGCAATGAGGTGAATTATTGTGACATTGTTGTAATTATTAGGTTCTAGTACCTAATTGGGAATTTGTAAGAGTCTGTTTCCGGGAAGAATACATACTAAACTGTTATGTGATTGTCGTATAAAATATTATATGGCATACAAGAGTACTGCTGCCACAACAAACTGTCATTTGGACAATTCGGCTATTATCAACTACTGCACGATTTTACGCCGTGTACGATAGTGGTTTGCTAATAGCTTCATAATATACGTTGATTTCACACCTTGCTTCGTACCGATGCAATTGTGTTTTGTCGCCAGGTTCGGTAACAATGTTGAATGCTCTACTTTAACTTTCAGGTGCAATTTACTAGTAAGCTCGCATAGTTTCTCTACTTCATCTATGTGCGTGCATAAATCAGGATAGGAAGGAGTCTTGAGGAGGTGTTACTTGCTATGTCTCTTTTTTTCCATATCTGTACTCGCCATCCTCCATGAGTGACGACATAAAATTCGTAGTAAGTACCTTGTCAGTAAGTAAAAGCCTCGGTCTATTTTTTTATATCAAGTTAAATGTTCTTATGTATATTAAACTGTATTTTGCTACAGGTAGGGAAAACACTAGAAATAAAAAAGCTTTTTTACTCAATTTAGCCCCAGTTTCCGAAAGATCCCAATTGAGCAAAAGTTTGCAGATTTTAATTCCCAGTTTCAAGAGTGTGCTCCATCGTAGACCACATCGCTGCTTAACATCAGGTAGGATAGTAATAAAAGCTTGTTCATTGCGTTTAAAAAATATGATTTTCGTGAGTATACAATTTATGTACATTTACCCAGATGTGTGTGGTCGAATACCTAAATACCTGTATGTATGCTGCTTGGTATGCTTTTAGCTATGTTTTATAGCGGGGTACCAAAACATCCGCACCACGTTGACTGTATCTGGTGTGGTGAATTGGGCGCGGGTCATCGACCCTGTTAACTTTCACAAATCTGTCGCCGCCGCCGCCGCCGCCGACCAGGTGCAGGTGAATGGTGATCACCATTGTCGTTAACATAACACGGCTGATGCGTATGGGTGACTATATTACGCGAAAAACAGTGTTCCCTAGTGCTGTACGTTATATTCGACAGTTTGTGTAAACAACCCGTGTTCAGTTGTGATCAGACTCTATTTTTTACGAAACCGTAGGAAAATGTTTTTACCTGCACACCCAAATAGGAAAATGTTTTTGTTGTACTCACGACATAGGCTAACGAAGGTCCTGTGTTTTGTGGGTGAGATATAGGTATCTATATTTCGTAAAGGCAAGTTACCTATACATATATGTCAATCCTTGGGGATTACTGTACCTTGTCGTAAAGGCCAGTGCACGCCACTGATGGTTTTTCTCATACAACAATATAGGATTGTTTTTGTTTAGATTGCGAGTAGTAAAAGGAATTAGAAAACAATTAGATCTTATCTTCAATTTAGGGGCTGTTAGGGGTATGAAAAATAGACGTTGGTTGCTTCTCAAACCTACCCGACATGTAATCAAATATTTCTTTAAAATCTGACCACGGCCGCTTTTGGTAACAAATATGAGAATTTTATACTATAATTAGATGTAGAGTTTTAGTTCAGAAAAAAGACACGCTTGTCTTTTTCTATGATTGATGATTACGAACAGCTCTCCATGGAATCCTGAACAGAACGGGGCCTGTCTCTGCTAGCTTTCATACATATAAAATATGAACATATGTACGTACTTTACAAACTACTACTACCACTACTTTACTACTAAGGAAATCAGGGTTCGATGATGGCAAACCCAATAAATCGAAGGGAACTTTAAAAATAAATATGCTAGTACTAGTTGAAGTCGGTTCTTTTTTTATTAAAATTATAAATTGAATTAAAACGGTTTGCGTCTACGTCCAGAGTATGAACCGCCAGGATGTGGAATGACTTGCCAGAGTCTGTGTTTCCTGCGCAATATAGTCTGTAGTCAGTCATGTCAAGTCTCGAGTTCAAGTCACGTCTAAATAGGTAGGTACCTAATGAACAAGTGTGCTCCATCGTAGACCACATCGCACAGACAGACACACATTGCTTAACATCAGGCATAATGGTGTTCAAACGCTTGTTTGTTTAAAAAAATGTGCGAAACAAAGTGAAATGCGAATTAGTGACATCAATGTTTTTTAATAATAAAACTATTATGTTGGGTGGGTTAAAATTGCGTTGCAAGTCTCTCTGCATATCCCGCTTTGGGATTAAAAGGCGTGAAGTGTGTTCGCGTAAATGGTATATCCACCTGATATGGATAATCTTTTGCTGTTCTCCTGGTTGTATACGCGCGATGGGGGTATTAGGATATGCAACCCTGTAGCACACTCTCCGAAATGTACACTACTGAAGACAGATAGACTGGTAACCTTTCATACTTTTCTTAAATAGAATGTAATTTTTAACATCTTACACACTAATCTAGACGCTCATGCAGTTCTTTGTATTTCATACACTTTTATATGGTAGGTAAGTAAGAGATAGTAGCAGTTTGTAACGTTTTATAGGTAGCCCGTAAATATTACCTTTGGCAAAAATAGTACTGCCGTACAGTCGTCATGTATTGGCTATGTGCGCGACGGTGGCGACGCGTAGCGTTTACAACATTTGGGAAGCTGTCAAATAATAACAATGTAAACATTGTTAGTTTTCTTTGCAAATATAAATAAAACCAAAGATTAAAATAGTATTGTTGACTAAGTGAAATTTATACAATAGTTTGTAAAATTAATATAATAATAAAAACCGCGTTTGAAACTATTACACATAATATTAGTTTCCAACCACAAACTGAGATAAAATGCAATACATTAGTATTAGCCGAGCATGTAAGAACGCAACACCTTAAAAAGTTAACAACGCAACAACAGTCACATGTCCCATTTCTTTGCTTTGATTTTGTACTGCAATCAACACTTGACAGCTGATCATCCGCATTTGTTTCCAATTTCTGCCGTGTTGTGCGCTGCGGTCGTTATCTCTCTGTCACTACTCGCTTTGCACATAACCAATAGAATAATTTACAATAACTTATTAATTTAGTGGCATATCGAGTGTATGAAATGCGAAGGTGAAGATGCTACAAATTACATGAGAATATAGAAAAGCCGACCGAAACTCAATAGAAGAAATGCGAATAAATCAATTTTTTACAGTGTCGCAGGATGACAGTGAAATAAGAGTAATGAAACCGCAACATTGCTGGTTTTTTGAGGCCGCGATGCCAGAGCGATTCGACGACGTGAGTGTAGCAGACTATGCTCCGACTTTAGTTACCTTTTTTATTTTGCTGACGAGAGGGAAATCTTGCAGAACTCTCCGCGGCTATGGGAGCGACGCGGGGTGTTGTTTGACTTCTACTGACTAAAACCTTCTTCAGGCCCCACCCAACGATTGATCAGTCTCTGTGGGCTCCTCCTTGAGATGGACAGTGATTCACCCACTCCAGCAGCCTCCACTTTAACGACGGTGACAACCGGGGCAAGCGGTATCGCCATCGATCGCGGTACCATATGTGCAGGAGATGTGCAATTGGAGAGGCCTATGTCCAGCAGTGGACACGTATGGGCTGATGATGATGATGAAATCTAATGTTCTGGATTGATCTCCTACCTAATTACCCATGCCTGTATCACTGACTTATAACCACATTTTGAATAAATTATGAATGAATTCAGTTTTTGTAAAATATATTCTTGATTGCACTCTTCTAAAATTTACTTGATCTGTAGACACTTTTGATGTGTGTAATTGATGTTAGTAAGTAGGTACCTCCGCGGACAGATACGGGAAGCGATGGGATGCAAATGGCCTCTTTATTTCTCATTTGCGATGCATCAAAATGCTGGATGCTAGTGATGAAAAATAATGTAATGAGAGTGAGAAGTAAAGGAGAGCATTCCTATTTGAACAATTTGTTACTCCCGTGTAATGTTCCACGCAGCATTGAAATGTGATGGTCCACCCTCACGTTTTACTGAGTTTTTGACACGACTCTGACTATTGACGACTTTATCGATAGACTGTGACAATGAACTATGAATATTAATATTAAATATGACAATGAATATTGAACACGAAGAGAAGACAGAATTGTCGGCTGTAAAGCTGAACCTAAGAGCCAAGTTTAAAAAAAAAATATCTGCGCAATAGGTTGAATAAACTCATATGGATCTATGAATGAACTTTCTCTATTATTGATGTATAATACGTATAGACAATACGTGTGAAAAATTTTCACACGCGCTCCTTTTGATTCCAAGCTGTGTTCAAAGTATGAGATTTTGTATAGCTAGGTCGGGTACGACCACCGGAGAGGTTTTAGTCGGTGAGATTCCGACATAACCTAGTCTCTCCCCTGGGCGACAGGGCATCCATAAAGAATTTCCACTCAGAAAAAAAGGCTAGGTATATATTTAATACTACTGTGAGGTATATTTTCTATTTTTAAACTTCGTTACAAACAAATCAACTGAAAAAGTACTAGACAGATTTCGATATTTGTTTGAAAATACTTAGTTGAACAAAATAAATATCCCGAAATTCCCACAGGTTAGTAATGAAGCGTGAGTAAAATACCGCGCGGCACAGCTAGTATGTTTATAGATACGTAGGTTCAGCTTGAAATGGTAAGAACTTTATTATTGTAACTAAGCTTTTGTGTTGTATTATTAACTTAAGTAATGCAATATTGCACATACAATTATGCATAACCTATTCATTCAAATCGCAGTCACTGTGTTTACGTTCGCAGAACTCGCTGCGCTGGTAGAGTTCGCTCGTCGCCGGCAGGTGGCGGTACAATACACCAGCCCCGCTTCCACCCTTCTGGGAATAGTCTGTGTCGTCACTGCCAAAAACTGTTTTTTGCATTTTTACTACAAAAGGTGTGATTTTGCAGACAAGGAGGCGTATGCAGCTGGTTTCTTCTGAAGGCGCCCGTTCACTTATGAGGTCCTCAATGATGTCGGGCAGCGACTCGTTCTTAGCTGATGCGAGCAGCTGCTGGAGACGAGTCGATTGCTTGCTGAGTATCCATGAGGTGGGGTCCTCGATACGGTATTGCTGCGCCGGACGATATGGACCCGTCAAAAATGTTGAAATCTGTGAAAAGGGATTTTACTTATATTATTTATATTATGAGAATATACCATAACATAAGCAACCACGAATGGGAATGGTGACACTAGACTTTTATTCCTTATAAAATATTTAGAATACTGATATGTATCACCATTAATTTTTCAGTGATAATAAGGACTCGCTCCACTTTATGAATTTTATCTTCTCACCTTAAACGTTTCTAGCAGAATTATACAAGACGCTCACGGCAAAATAAAATATTGTAGGTAAGGAAACCTATGTACCGTAAGATGCGTAGACCTGTTTACCGCTATGCACATAACCCAGAATAATAGTTGCTTACCTGTAAAGTTTCTTTATTAATTGGAAGACAATGTTATTACAATGTTGTTACAGAACATTTATATTAAGATAAAGGCCAAGCTTGTAAGGTATTACGAGACAATAAGAAGATTTCGCATTTTTGCACACTACGTAAAAATTCGCTTCGTTTTGTAATCAGCCTTTCCTTCTTCATTTTTATACTCCGCAGATCGCACTATATTTTCTTTTATTTCTGTACATCATGCGCAAATATGTACTCTACGCTTGAAATATTTGAATATTAATAGTTTAATTTATTGTATCAATCTATTAACTTCTGACAAAAAGATACTTTTTAAATGTAATGGTACAACACCATTGCATTTAGTATGGCGTAGCAATGGTGTAGTTTTTTTTTGTTCAATCAAACAGTGCATAAAGGCTAGTAACTACCTACGAGGGTCATGCCAGAAGAAGTTAGATACTCTATGGTCATTTGATCGATACTGGCATAGTTTATAAACCATTGTAAAGGTAGGTTATTTGCTTAGGTATAATTTAAAATATGGAACACTCGAAAAATGTTAGGATTCTTTTTTTAAAGTTTTTTTTTCTGGATAATTTTGGAGGTAAATGTTCGCAACAATGGAGCTCACTCGACGTGATTTTCGTGTTATGATTATGATTTAAAAAATGGTTTAAAACCTCAAGAGTGTTTTGAACTTTTAGTTTCAACTTTTGGCAAGTCTGTTCACGTGCAAGTAATTAATTGTTTGCTGAATTTAAAAGGGGACGAGATACCTTTGATGATGAGGCGAAGACCGGACGGCCGCCAACCGCAGTCACTCAAGAAAACGTACAGGTTGTGGAAAAAAATGTTCGTGCAAACCAACGAATTACATATACAGAGCTCGAGCGTGAACTGGGTATTCGATCAGCAGCATTGCAAACTATAATTCATAATCATCTGTCCCTTCATAAGCGTTGTTCAATATGAGTGCCGTACAAACTCTCCGATTTGCAAAAAGACCGCCGCGTAGATTGGTGCATATTTATGATAGATAAATTCGACGCTGGCGAACCCAGAGTATACAAAAACAAATGATTGCCTCATTTTTATGCAAGACAGGACATATTAAGCTCTGCGATAGTAGCTAGAAGACCAAAGGACAGTTAACTCTGAATGGTATGTGACAGTTTGTGCCCCGAGAGTACTGTCAGCTTGGTGTGACAAGCGGCCGAAATCGGGAACTCAGCACCTCTTCTGGCACCACGACAACACTGCCTCTCACACTTCTGCTAGAACACTTCACTATTTCAGCTCAAAAAACGTGACTATCCTGCCCCACCGGCCATATTCCCCCGACCTAGCCCCCTGCGATTATTACTTATTTCCCAAAATTAAAGAAAAATTACTACTTCGAAAAAATAGCTGTAATAAAGAATAAGGTCGGTAACTTTTGAGTATCGAATTTATTCTGGCATGACCCTCGTATAATAAATATGGATAAGTATTAGTAACTTTAAAAAAATTAAATAAACTCTTCCTTGAGCAAAATTCACTATCTACGATATATAAAAGTTTGGGATGCCCTGTATATAAGTGATAAATTAATAATTTTAATTTTATGAATTTAGATAAACAAAGTACTATTTCCTAATCAAGTATGTTGGAACTAAACGAAATTCGCGCACAACTATGCAACAACATAGTGTAAGTACGCGCCTTCATCCAACACAATAATAATTCAGCTATTCTTCTCGACAGTACAAATAAAATCGCTGAAGCGTGGGTATTTTGGAGGAAACTGCGACGCTTTGACACATAACTCTAGCTCTAGACAATGACAGTAGGTGAACGTGGTCTGTAAAGTAGGTCTTCTTTGTTAAGAAATTTTAATCTTATTACTAGGCGCTTACCTATAACAGTCTGTACCTACGCACCTTTCTATATTTTAACCCCCATAACTAATAGCAAAAGTTGTATTCTATGTTATTTAAAGTGTTTTATCCTTTTGTAACATTTGAAAATTACTGAACTTTTGTAATCACAAACAGTTTAGGAACGTTTGTAGCACAATAACTTGTGTTATACAATACCTAAATATTAGTAAGTAACGGGCTAACCGTTATGTATAATTATTTTTTGCTTATATACCTACATATTAGAGACGTAAGTAGGTATTTCGCATTGCTCATGGGGGTACATTTCTTATTGATATTATTATTTACCTAAATATATTCAACCTATAGTGCCTAACATTCTGGGCTGTGAGTTTGATATATCTTCAAATTATCATTACGTTGTAGATAGATACTACTACTTCACATTATGATTATCCACGTTCCTGCCGCCATCTTGGCTTACGTTAGTCATCCATTATATCTTACGGGTTCAAGTGGTAGGTACCAACCCTACCACTTGAACCACTTAAGCTGAGCGGTGAACGATGAACGGTGATCAGCTATAACTATCTATTAACTCACAATTCAATGTCAAAGTGTACAGAGTTTTTTGTTCAGATAGGTTTATTGCTGGCTTCTTTCCCATCGATAATGGAACACATTCACCTACTGAACGCGTAATCATACAGGACAGGCGAGATTTGTATAATATGTGGCATATCTTGTCGACTATGTGCACCTCAAGGTATAGTCACCATTTCAGCAAGTTTCTTAAGTCGCTTCGAAATGAATTTTTCTAGGAATACCTAACCAACGTGGCGTCGACTACAATCCCCTTGTAATATCAAACACTCCCCTCAAGCACAGATCGCTCCTCAAACGAGTTTATCCCACTCAACAATTCCTCACTGTCGGGATTTAGCGGTGGGAATTTATTGAATGAGACCGCGATGACATCTAGGTTGATGCGGAATGCGGTGACACTTCAAATTATGGATTAGGTCTTGAACACGATAACTACTTTGTTTGTGGCAGAATTGTCGGCTTTAAAGCTGAATATAAGAGCCACGAAAAAAAAACCTACCATCTGAGCTACGAAGAGAAGCGCATTGACGGCCACAGCGCTGATCTGCTTGGGCTGAAGACCGAACAGCTTTACCATGTGGCGGAGCGCGTGGAACGGGCTCTGTCTCTCTCCATCCTCATCCTGGTCCACTAGGTTGGAGGGCGATGGCTTGTTGTCGTAACGATCCTGCTGCGATCCTGCTGCGGGCTGCTTCCTCAGCGGTGCTTTGTTTGTAGTCTGGAACGCACGTACTACAAACTCAGCCACCTTTAGTGCCACTGACTCTGATCCTGAAATTGTGTCGCCAAAAAACATACATTTAGTTCTGTCATACTTAAGTCACTTGTAAGATAAAAATTACTGTCACGGATTAATATTGGCAAAATAATATTATGTTTTATCTTTTATAATTGGGTATTTTATTTTATTTTCTTTATAAGTTCCAGTTATCAAATAAATATTATAAAGGCGAAAGTTTTTATGTGTTGTTTGAAAGTTGTGAATGTTTCTTAGTTCTTCATGTCTAAACGGCTGAAGCGATTTTAATAAAATTTTGTATATACTTAGCTGATACCCTGGATTACCAGGCCACTAGACAGTGGGCTATAAATCTCGAAATTCCCACGGGAACGGGACAAATTGCGGGTAACACCGCCATGCTGCAACTATTACTAGCATATGAAAGACCACATTTACCTCGATAACTCTGAATTATATTTCAGTACTAGTGGACTCGACAGACGTTGTCCTGTCTCAACTATTAATATGATGGTATGGCCTGTGCCCAACAGTGGATGGCATTTTTTTCTTTCATAAGAACCTTCTGCTGTCATTAATAAGCACAACAAAGGCAGAATTAGCAAAATCGCGGGTGGACCGATTTTGCTAATCTAATAAAACGATCCGGAGTTATAACATGACAACGAAAAGTGGCTTTGATTTTTATATAATAGATATATGTAAGTAAGTATTGTACGTTTAAAATAAATAGATAGGTAGTACGTTACAAATGATGTAGACAGTTTTAAGGAGGTGAGTGTATGTATGGTATGAAACAGTTAGTAGCAGGTACATATTCTATGACAAGGTAAAGGTATTCCGGGGTAATCACTTACCAAGAAAGTCTTTCGCAAACTTCATGCCACTCGTCAGTCGATCCATAAGTCCATCTCGAGCTCGCAACCGGTCTTCAGCTGCATGACCTCCCATCATCATCATCATCACCAATAAAACACAAACGCGTGCTGCCATCTCGAAGGAGAAGCCTGAACTACACAATGCGCGCCGCTCACTCCAAACGCTATGGCTCGCTTCCCTAAATAATGCGCCTGCGCATCACACACCACCGGAGCATGACTGAAAAAAGACATTTTAAAACACGACCAAAAGTAATTACGGGCATTGTTTAACACAACACAAGGGCGATAAATGAAATTTGAGTAAACAAGTATGACAGAAATCAGTAATTTGTATGGTGTACTTTCGACACGGATCGATAGATGGCGTTAGTGATGGATATGTAGCGCTGCAAGCTTAAAAGAAATGTAGAACAAATGTATGTTTACAGTCAAGCCTCTGTAGGTGGTACTTTTTTTTTATGGTCCGGGATATTCCCACCCACATTCCCACCACTGTGATTCCTGTTAGAGCCAGGATCTACAGCGGCATCCAGAATAGACAAGAGCTCAGTCAGTGACGACTGGGCTAGATCCCGGGGGGGCCTAGCCTTCTGTCTTGGATCCCACATAGTTATTAAACTAAAGACGGTATAGAAATAAGAAGAAAAAATACATATATGCGCTGCATTGCAATGCATACATATGATTTTTTTTGACTTCCCTAACCTAAATAGTGGGAGACAGCATTATTACAAACGAGGCACAAATTGCCTTTCGGGAGAGCACCACGGGTGAATGCGGAGGACTAAACCTAGCAGGGCTGACGTTCTAACCTACTGCTAAGGCCCTATCAGCTATTTATTATTTTTCCAATAATACTGTTCAGTAAATCGTCTAAAAGCGCGGTAGTTCCTCAAGTTTTTGACAAGGTAGGTGGTACTTATAGTGCTTACATTCATACTTACATGAAAGTAAATTTTTCTGCAAGGAAGGGTATAAATTTTATACAGTTGATCCACCATTATCCCCATCCTCTTTCTCACCACTGTGACTCTTACACCGAAACATCCAGAATCTAACAAAGATTAATTAGTGACGACTGGATCCGCAGAGGACCCCGGAGCCTGTCTAGGAAATTAAAGGCGTTATCTATGGAAATTTTAATGAATGAATGAACACTTTATTGTATAATAAGATATTACATATAATATATGGATACTAATGACAATGGTAAGGGTACAAAAGGCGACCTTATCGCTGAAAGCGATTTCTTCCAGGTTACCTGTATCGTTGACATGAAAGATACACGGAAATAAAATGGCAGGAAAATTGATCATCTCTTACTTATTTTAATTAGGGGGAACACGTTACCTAAATGTGTCACCACCCCAGCCCAACTTTTCCCGTAGGAACTCTCCAGAGTACGGGCAGCAGCGCTCTCTGTCAGTGAAACCACAACACCACTGCGATCGCCAAACCGCCTGTCAATTGTATTGGGCATTTTCCCCGAAATTGTCATGGAAATCATTGGGGGAGAGGCCCTCGTCCAGCAGTGGACGTCATGTGGCTGACTGTGCCTACTAAGAAGGCACAAATTATCTTTGAAGCACACCCGGTGAAAGGCCTATGGTTAGGGAAGGCTCAAACAGCTATTTTGACTTTTCCAATAAATCGTCTCAAAGCGCGGTAGTCCCTCAAAAATTTGACACGGTCAGAATAATAGTGCGATACCTGTTTAAATTGATAAAGTAATAAATCAACTCTGTGCCTACCTTTTTTTATAAAAGGTATGTTCTGTGCAAATGTTTCATTTATAATCTAATTATGAATAAATAAATAGTAGAAATAATAGTAAAAGCTTGTGACGACCGTTCGGCGTCTATTATATTCGTAATATTTGTGTGGCACCAACCAGCCTAGGCAAAAAGGAACACTTAACGACAACCACTTAGAAAGTTCTTAAATTGTCATAGTCAGTGACCTGGTTGCCATGACCGTGCGTCTCCTCGGTCGGCGGACCACGAAGATCATCCAACTCACATCCCCGATCATTTGAGTCCGCAGTCACGCTGAAGTTGCACGTCACCATGCTCCTCGTACTTCTCTGGTTACCCGCTGTTTCTGGTCAAATTTCTATGGACGAAGCGCAATTCCTTAGCGAGTTACCCGTCACTAACCTGTTACGCCTGAAGAACTCGTTGCAGGATCTGACGACAGCGCAATATAATAAAGATAATAGGACGGCGTCGGTGCCATACATAAAGGAGGCTGGTCCTACAGGAGTGCAAGCGCTGCCGCTGCGAGGTCCACCGCTCCGGCGCACCGACTACGAAGACGGCGCGCTCAAGAAAGGTGACCACAGTAGTATCAGCACTATTTTTTCCATGTCAGTAACAACACTAGCGTTTTTAGCGTTCGGCGGTTACTTGCTATGCCTGATAGTACAGGCGCTGAAGTCAAAGCAAACCGCGGCGCAGACCGCGGTCACGGCACCTACGGCCACCGTATTTGTCGCCAACTCCGGCTTAAAGAAGAGGCCGCAGACACACTTCGCTTCCTACGGGAGGAAGAGACGAGAAGTCCGGGAGGAAGTGGAAGTGGCACCGGAACACCTGTTCGTTGCACTCGTCAATTTCTGTGAAGGATACGCCAAGTGGAGTGAACGGTACGACAAGTAACGTAATTGTGCGAATCTTTTATGCCTAAGTGTTTATATTTTAAATAGTTATGAAATAAAGATGTTGGTAATAAGAGTAAAACATAATGTTTACATCTTCAGTTTTCTTTCCAACTAATAGTGCACCAATAATAATGTTTTTCACTCAAGACTAAACAGTGAGAATACTGTTTACATCAAAAGCAGGAAGCCAGATTGCCCACCAATATACCTAGAATCTGTAAACGTTTTCAAACTGTCAAATAATCGCTTTAACACCTGATAATTGTTACATTTTCCATGTTAGTTTACAACTTATCAGAGCGGCGCAAATGTGAGCTTCTTACATATTAAAATTTCAATAAAGACAAGCTCACATTTAATCCTTACCCTGAATATCTCAACTTCAGATGTGCTGTTTACGTTGTTTGCAGTGTTTTAATTTACAGATTCAACCTTATATGCATGTTATTAGGGTTGTTGTTTGTCCGGCGCATTGTGGGATTCTTCACAAGTGTGTGTAGTGAGGCAATTGGCCGTTGTTTCTCGTCTGTCATCGCGCGCTGCGCGGGAGTGCCCGGATCATCCCCGCGCGGTTATCTAACGTGTAAATTGCTTGCATAACGGCTGCAATGATTGTTCAAAGCAAGGGTTGATCGTGAGAAAACGGGATCTACTGGGAATCTACAATCGATGTTCCATTAGCTATAGCAAGAATTATTAGATGATAACCTTTTTATTAAAGTACTAAATTGTAGAAAGTAGAGTTGTAGATTGTTTTAGTTAAATACATGAAGAACGCCACGCTTGTCAGTGGGTAGGAAGTGACCATCGATTTCTTACGCGGTCTTGGTATATTTCTCTTCTTTCTCCACAACATTCATTTATCATACATGTCCAATACGAGTAAGTACACTTCCTACTTGTGATATTAATAAGTGAAAAGTGTGTCACAATCACTTCATCACGGTAGAACAAATTGAACGGTTAAGATTGGTTTTAACCCGGATTAGACCATAACATACTTCATCCCAAGTAATATCACGGGGTGAAAGCAGATATTTATGTCGGTTCATATAATTTGTTACAATGAACAGGAATATTAATATACGTACTACTTGTATCTCTCACACAATCTTTAAACGTCGTTTAGCGTTGGCGCAACTGGCCCCCGAAAAGATAAGACCTCTCATACAGGGAGCATATGTCTTAGTAATAGTGTAAACATGCTTCGGTAATGGGAACAGACCGCACTACTAAAACATAATAATTTTTTATCGATACAAACTTTGGTGTAAAAATAGATACTACGTGATGGTGGTAAAACATTTAGTTTTGCTAACTTTTTTTTTAGTTTTAACGTAGAGAAATAGTACTTAACACGTTCACTGAGGGAATTGGTAGTTAAATCGACTTAGTAGGTAGGTACGAACATTTTCTTAAAGAAACCTGATATTTGATTTTCCAATAAAAGGGCGCTTAAGGTTAAATGGTGGGTAATAGTAAAAAAAGTTACACACTATTATGTAGATTCGTCGAAAAAATACAAAAATATTTATAAAATTTACCAGGTCGATTGAAACTAGTGCCGCACAGTACTAGTGTGTAGACGGTGAAATTGTAGAGATGGGAAATGAAAATATAGCCTGACCAGCGAGCTGTGGCATTAAAAAGTGGTGGGAAATTTAAAAATAAGGCTTCTTGGTATAATTAAAAAATATTGACTGAATTCGGAAAAACGACCTTGATACTTGATGATTACTGGCTAGTTTGATCGGGATAACGAGTTGTTTCTTTCATGCAATTTTTATAGTTCATAACGTTTTTTGTCTTAAAAATGTGTAAAATAACGTCCTCTCACCAATAACTTAAATATAGAAACTTGGAGTTAAAGTGACGGCACATATAAGGGTTCGGGACCATTCCTGGGCCATGCTTGTGGTTTCTATGAATACTGTCACATAGAGACTGATAGACATGAGAATGAACCTACGGGATTATATCTATTGTACAGATACAATACCTAGATATAATCCCATAGGTTCGGCCGCGGTTCGTTTTTCTAGTCGTTCCGCCTCTGTGTGACATGAGCATTAGCTAGAGCGTAGGGTACCTACCTTTAGGTTAGTTTACTAAGTAAGTACCTACTAAGTAACTTAATGCAAATAAAAAGCATATAATTTAAACATTATATATATTTTAATCATTAAAAACATCTTCATCCCCAAGTTTCACGGCCGGGTATCACTCTAAAAAATAATAAACCACCTTCCTGACCCAAAATTAAAAAGATTTAGACATTATCCCCCTTACCAATAAACGCTCTTTCACTTACACAACGGTTACTACAGGTCTGCTTGAACTGGTTATTTCGTATTTGACATACAACTGACAAGTTAAGTTGAGCTTTGTGTATCTTCAAAATAGCAATTCCGCCACTATTAGTAAGGCCCTATATGTGCTTGAATTTTACAAAAATAATGTTACAATAAAAATATCGTTTACTTTTCAGACGTGTTTGTCAGCGGCATGTCAGACACTGTCAGTGACTCATTGCTAGTGTTGTAAGTTAAATCTCAATAAATCGTAAATGCCACGACTCGCTGAATCATTACTAAAATAATGCCATTTGTTTTACAAATAATTTGATTTTTTTATTTCTTATTATGACAGGTATGGGTACACCTAATACGATTTCAGAAATGAAGTGATCCGACAGAGAACCAAAGTAATCGACATAGCTCATCGTTTTAGCAAGCTGAAGTGGCAGTGGGCCGGCCATATTAGCCGTAGAACCGATGACCGTTGGGGCAAACGAGTTCTCGAGTGGAGACCGCGTCTCGGCAAACGGAGTGTAGGACGCCCTCCGGCAAGGTGGACTGATGATATACGCAAGAGGGCTGGCAGAAGCTGGACGCGAGAAGCCGAAAACAGGTCACAGTGGCGTGCAATTGGAGAGGCATATATCCAGCAGTGGACAAGTATGGGCTGATGATGAATACGATTTCAATAAGAATTATCTTAAATTACATTACAATTTACATAAAATCATTTAAAAACCATAGGTATAGGTACCACAATATGGTCAAGAAAAGCACAATGGACAAGGCATTTCTCCCAAATGATTCTCATTAGGGGACGCCCTCGTCCAGCAGTGGACATCATGTGGCTGATGATGGTAAAAAACTAAACCATGGTGTATGGCTTCCAAATAGTCAAATTCCATTGTTCACAAGCGGTCAGCCCCCTTTTTTACTTGTTCTGTACTCACTATGAATGGCAGATGTTTTTTTTGTACTCTACACTTACGAATGATTTTTGCAAATATACATTAATTGTACCCACTGCAATTAATTCTACTCTGGAAGGAAAGTGCGAACGTACGTTTCATTTTATTTATAGCTAGCTGACCCGGCGATACGATGTTTTGCCAATATGCATTATTAACAGTGTTTCCCCGCTATTATATGTAAGTATTCACTTCCATCCCCCTCTTAGAATTAATTAAAAAAAAATATTTCTTATCTCACGTAGGTAAACATAATAAAATACACAGGGGTTCTTGGGCAAAATTTCAACTGTCAATTTTCAACTCAGCCCAAACAAGGGTTTGGGTTGGGGAAATTTGGTATCTTTAATAAGAAGGTAATCTCATCGTAGAATTTCATACTTTACCGAACAGTAAGTTTACACATAGAAAGTCCGGTACTAACTACATTTAACCATAATATAACGGCGACTCTAAAACTGACTAGTTTTGTAAAACTTACGAGTGATAAATTTTATAACCCCGAGACGGCTGTACCTCATATGCTGAACTGTTGTTTAATTCAAATTTCACATTATTTCCATTTATATGTAGTTACTGAAGTTATGTGAGCGCGTTAAGCAAAGGTTTTCTTCAAAATCAATCTAATGGAATTGCTGCAAGATCTTCTTTGGATCGAAAATACTGGTAGATTCCACGATCAATATCACCGTTTATGGGTTGTTTGCATAAACGATAGATTTTACAATTTAATGTCTGTGTGTTGAATGAATATGTTTTTAAACTGGCGCCATTTCGTCGGTGGTATACGTAGATACAGACAGAGCCACGTCCAATGTCCCATACATAGATCCACCACAATCATCCGTTTGCCCTTTCCAAAATACGAAATTTTGCCAAGTGGCGCGACGTGAGGAGGAGTAGGAGACAAAACGGTTTATTAACATGTTTTATTTTAGCTGACATTCTGATAATTTAGGTACCTATTGATTTTGTAATTTTGGTATCTACCTAAATCGTCAACACTGCCACGTCTACGGAATAAATTATCACTAAGTAATTGTGTACTCGTATTTTACCGCTTAGTTGTATTTTATGACTGATTACATTTCAAAGGTCCATTTACCGACAGAAAGTACAAGCACCTAATGCACCAACCTGACCAAGTAAGGCTTCCATGGGCGCGTCACTGTTATTGCATTGTTTCGATCCCTATGCGAGTAACCGCGTGGTAGAATGTTCAAACTAGTACTTCAGGTCAAAGGTTTATGCGAAAGAATACAGTAAACTAAATTGAAACCGATTTAAAATTGCCACATAAAATCGAAACGGCCGCGCGAACGCCATTCCCGGCTATGGGGACATCGTATTGTGAATGAATGTCCTATTTACGATGACAGACCTCCGATTACATGTTTTATGAGCACCGACACGACACGACAGTGTTTTACCTTAATAGGCTTTATAGTCAGACTCAAAGGGTCCAACTATGGATTGGTTCGGTGTTAGAAACGTCATCGAATTATTTAAATGCGTTAATGACTAAGTAAAAGCTTCAACTGAAATAATTAGGTACTTAATGCATTTAGAATGCAAAATAGATGTAAATACTCAATGGTAGATTTCTAATTGTGCTAACTTAATTCAGATAAATCAATAAAATTAAATTATACCTACTTTGATACCGAGGCATTACCACTTTAAAAGATAAGAAAAAGAATCTCTACCCTACTATAAAACAAGTATTAATGTTTTTGGAACAGGAGACCTCAAGGACCTAACAATTTAAGTAGATATTTAGTTATAGTTTGAGACAAACAAAATATGCTGAAACGCGTAACAATAACTAAGTAAAATGTATTTTTTAAATTTTATTACATATTTCTAATAATAATATTAAAAATACCCCAGGAATTTTTACTTAATGACCCCGGATCCCGATATTTTTACTTACGGTGATCAGATCCCGAACTAGGATACCCTCATGTGAAAGATACACACGCATACAATCATGTTGATCTTTAAAACTACTTAACGGATTTTGTTGCGGTTTTCATTAGAAGAGAGAGAAACACTGTTAATAATGTATATTGGCATAACAACGTTTGCCGAGTCAGCTATTTAAATATAATTTGTAATACTTCTTTTTTTTTATTTCCCCACGGCGATGAGTTGTAAATCCGCACGGGGAGGAGGAAATCTTTTTGCCTTTCGGTGTATTTGGTGTACAAATATTTAATTCGGTGTAGAAATAAACCATTTTAGTGATGTGATTTCGCCACGATTTCACAGTTCAGTGACATTATCAACTGTGTATACCTAAATAACTAATTGTTTTATTACTTTCGGTGTTATCTAACACAGCATAGTACTCTCGAATAATATTTACCCATTCACCAAAGATTTTGTATATCTAAGCTCCAAAGTGTTTGTACATTATGAAGTTTCACCTGTCGGATGCGTGCATGCGTGTAGTCAAATACAGGCTAAGATTGAATCTTGAAGTTAATTTTAATCCGATTCCCGGTGACTGAACAGAAATTTAGCCGTACTTTACATTCAGTAATTATACCACTTTAACTTATTTAAAACTAGTGGACGCCCCGCGATATCATTCGCGCAATTTCAGTAATTTATACAAAATACAACACCCACTATATAGTATCGCGTCGGCATAAAAAGTATCCTATGTCCGTCTCCTGGTTGTAAGCTACCGCCTCAATAATTTTCAGCCAAATCGGTTCACCCGTTCTTGAGTTATAAGTGGTGTTACTAACACAACTCTATTTTATATATATAGATAATGTATTGAATTTGGATACATTCCAGGCAGAAAATGTTCGCATGTGGCGAAAGTAGTAATTCCGACTATAGTTGTCTCCAATTCGCCCGAAAGCCACCAACTTACTTGCTTTCCGAGGCAACGCACATTTGACGTGAGGACAACGTCAACGGCACAGAAGAGTTCCAAAAAGCACCGTGAAACGGTTTGCCATCCCATTCGCTTAGCAATGATTATCCTGCTTTTCAAACGTTCCAAGAGCTTTCTTCTGATATCTTTTTTCTTGAGCTGGGCATCCATGGCATCCATTACATCCATGGCCCGGATTACGGCATAGATTAACTGTAGGTTTTCGTACGTTACATACATACGTACATAAACGCTTCTAGATACGCATGCAGCTCTACATTTGTTTACTATACTTAATTATAAATAACTCATCTCTCTTTCTCAACACACCTCAACGACTAAAGCATTGTGTCGCAGGAGGGGATTGAACATGTGTCCGCCGCACTGGAAGAACTGGTCCTGACCACTTAAATACCGTCTCGGTCATTATGTACAGCAGTTGTATATTCAAATCAAAATAGGTCTACCTTATAAAACGCATGCATTTTACAGTGCAAAAGAAGTTCTAGATGCGTCGTTTGGTGAAATCGACTACTAAAAATATTGTGTAAGATGTCAGATCTCAGAGGAGCAGCAAGCCCTGGGTCACATTTACATGCCCACTTAGGCACCACATTAAAACCGCATCAATAAATATCGCACGCAACAAAATACATCGCGCACGCTGTTGACAAATCCCGCAATAAAATATAAGCATTTACAATAAAATTAATTATTATTTACACGGCGGCGGCGGTGCGGGCACGTAGGTCCACGCATTGTGGATAGGACCAACTCTAACATTGTCAC
Organism: Conopomorpha cramerella; assembly: GCA_012932125.1. NCBI lineage: Eukaryota > Metazoa > Arthropoda > Insecta > Lepidoptera > Gracillariidae > Conopomorpha > Conopomorpha cramerella. The sequence continues at coordinate 55,242 of SJJU01072172.1, forward strand.
TGTTCCTACAATTTTCCATACTGAAGGTGGGGAGATAAAACCTTTTTGAAACAAACATCCAATATTATAACGTATATTCCGATTTCGTAGTGATTTGACCTCTTTTATGGAAAGAACCGATCCTAAAATTCAAAACATTTTACAATTTCATTGATTTAGAAATTAGAGCTAAATCCATATTATCTTTGAACATAGTACACTTAAATGTTATTTTTAGAGAAAATTGTACAGTCTCATCCACCCAATGCAATCGTAGTGGAGCCACGCTGTAGGTCCGAGCCCCCGCGGCGGCTGCTTTATCGCTGGCTGCGCGCGTCGGACACCTCGCCCGCCCCCGCGGCCCCGCGCCCGCCCCGCCAGCGCCGCCGCCCGCCAGGGTTGCCTCCACACTGAGCTGAGCTGAGCTGGTTGCCACCACCACTGGTTGCGTTACTACTCTGAACACCACTAGATAGTGTCATTTACTTTTAATTGCTAAAGCTTGTTTAAAATAAAAGGAAGGAATGGTTGCTAGTTGTACTAATGTTCCGGGGTGAGTTCCGCTGCGTAGGAGTAGTGGTCGTTGCTGCAGGTGGGGCGGTCTGGCGGTCTGGCGGCCCTGGGTGGCGGCGCGTGGTTTACGGCGGCCGCCGGCGCGGGCATCATAAGTCGCACCGAGGTGGCCGCCGCCGCGCCGCGCCGCCGCCGCCGCCGAGCGCCCGTCTACTCGACTTTTATTGTGATTTACATTCGCAACCTTTGCTGCTCTGCCCTTCCTCGCACCAGCCACGACGATGCCTCGTCTATCCCACAGCATCGGAACACTTCCATACTTCACGCGGCAGATTTATGTGCCCTATCGACGGCCCCGTTCACGATTCGAGAAATGCAATAACCATTTATTTATATTTATATGACTTCGTTAATACGCTCTCCGATTTCATTTAACAAGCTCTATTCTATTATAACATTATGCAAATTTATTATTAAACTAATAAACAGTTTATGTATTTTAATGGCCGCCCCACACACAAGGCTCAGTATTTAATTACAATAAATATGAGAGGCATTTGAATCGATCATTCCGAATATTTTCAATATTCATGTTTTATCGAAACTAATACGCTTGATGTACGGTTATCGGTTTGTTTTTATTTATTTTTATGATTTGGGAGTTCAAACAGATATATTTGGTTGTAACAAGAGGCCGAGCTCACACGATCTCTTATTATTTATAGTCTTTATTGGACGCGGGCTGTGCGCCGATATAAACCATACCCCGAGGCGACAACCGCCTACCTTCTCGCCGTCCAGCTGAGCGCTGCTGGCTGTAGCCGTCTCGCTCCGTCGGGGGGCCGCACGTGAGATGGCGCTAGCGAATTCTTCGGCCAGCAGTATAGAGTTGCTGGCACGCAGATGTGTGGCACTGCCAGCCTCGTTGCTCTGACTTATGGGGATAATTCACGTCAACAATATACACTTTATTAAAGGTTACTTATGTGGTTCGTGATGATATCGCGCCTACAATTAAATATTAATACGTGTTTGAGAGGTCGTGGGTGTCTGGGTGGTATTTATTGAAGTACTAGGTGTTGCCAGCGACCTAGGCTGCGGGTAGTGATATCAAACTTAAATAGCAAATTTTAGAATTATTAATATGGACAACTAAATAGGATAGTTACTTCATTATTATTCTAAACAATTATTATAGGTATGTGTTTCTTTACTTAAAACTTTCAACTGCCACAAATTGTTCTACAAGCATATGCATGTAATTATTAAATAGTCCATCCAATTTCTACTACTACCGGTCCAATGTCTAATACCTACCATGTTACCGATATAACCCGGGAAAATTATACGAACTAAATATTACCTAATGCTAGTCTTTTGAAATAGAGAAGGTAGTAGTTATTCTTATAATGTTGAGGACTTTAAGAGGCTTGATGTACTGGCGGGTGCTGTCATGCATACAGTCAGTAAACTGACTAATTGTATGGCTTAAAGTCCTAAACACGAATAATGTTCAAGCATACAGCTAACAGCCATGCTAACTTATCTCTATTTACGACACTCACGAGACAAAATAGGATATGCAAAGAGACATAATTTATTGAAATGCACCAAAAGGTCACAAATGCTGGTTGAAAAATTATCAGTCCGATTCAGGTCCAGTTATATTTTAGTGACACCTTTAACTGAAAAAATGGCCTCACAAGGAAATCTCTAGAAACATTTTACAAACAAACTTTACCTAACTACAACTAAGATGTCATTGTTTGGATTTCAATATTTTTTTAATAATACACACCGCCTTTTAATCCCAAAGAGGGGTAGGCAGAGGCACTTAAAAACGGACAAAATAACAGGAAACATTTCGTCCGTTATTCCGTAACAATTGAATCCGCGTCCGTCGCCATTGGCCACTCTTACTTATCGGTCCTTGCAACATGTACCTATTTGATCGTACTAATACTTATAGTTATTTACTCTAGTAATGTCACCGAGTTTTTGGTTGGCGAGTATAAACAAATAACTCTTAGCACCTTACTAATAAAGAAGTTACACGGAGAATAAAGTTATATATGTAGGTACCTGCCGTGTTGGGTGTTCTTCCCAAATTTTCAATGAGGATTGCGGAGTTTTCTCAAATCAATCAATCAATCAAAAATCCATCTCTCAAAGATAGTTGAAAACGAAAGAAATGCAACAACTTTATTCTATAATGGTTCGTATTATATAACGTTCGGATAATATAACACGAAGTGCACTCAGGTCGGTGTTCTGTATTTTGAATGTATAATCCAGAAAAGAAATACGCATACCATAAGCTGTGTGAAACCGAAGACGTTTAGAGATCCATCTTCTTTTGAATTAAATATACGGCTGGTGTATGGTGGACATTTGCTTAACACCACTGTGCCACGGCCTACCTCACTTTGGGATTTAAAGGCGTGAGTGTATTTTTATTTAACTTTTTGTTCAAAAGAAGTGAAAAAAGTGATATTCCACGATATAGTACCACAGCGCAGTGGCGGCGCCCTCGTAAACAGTAACTCGATACGTTTAACAACATCGATACATAATATTTATCACCTGATTCACAAGATTCGATATTCAAAAGCGATTTGTTTAAATTATTGGCGTTTCGAAAATGGAATATGGTGATGGTTGTTTGCTAGTAGGTAGTGAGTCGGTATACATTTATAAGTAAGTTAATAATTATAATATTGAAATATTTGTGGAAAAGCAATAAAATATTAAGTATTGAATATCTGTGTTTTCGAATTAAAGTTTTAGTCAGATACTGAACTAAATATTTCTGTGATAAAATAATTTTATAGTGAAAATGGACAAAATTAAAATTTCCTAAGCAAAAGTAAATTATCAGTTTAGGTATTTTTCAATAAAGCGGCTGTAACGTAAACATTCCAGGTCCATGTACATATTATTTATAGTGACATACAACTGAAATCAACCGTATGCCACTACACGAAGCCCAATTGATTAATCCCTGTGTACAAACCATATTTTAACAATTCATTTGGTGACCCTGTGTGACAAAGACTGCTCAGTTAATAAGTCATTCAAATAAGAGGGTTTATGTAACTGGTATTAGTGAGAGTCAGTTAAGTTGAAACACGTTAGACTTTGTACGTTTACATAGTGTTTTTTAAGTCACATAGTGTTCTGAAGTGATAGGAATCTTTATTATAATTGATTCTTTATACTTATAATAAAACTGTTCAGGGTCGAAAACTGTACATTGATTATTTTTACATAAAAATCAGTGGAGTATATCAATTTTGCCGTTACAGAAGCCGAATTTCATATTTTTGGAAAAAATGTCTGTCTGTCTGTTTGTCCGCGAATCATGACAAAACGGCTGGACAGATTTTGATGAAATTTGGCACGCAGATACCTTATACACTGGAATAAGATTTAGGCTAACTTTTATCCCGGAATTCAATTTGGTTCCCGTAGGATCATCTAAAAACGACAATTCACAAACGGCTGAACGTATCGTAATAAAACTTTGTTTGGTTTATAGGATTTTTAGAGTCCTGGATACATACTTTTAAAATGTATCGCAAAATTCCTTGAAGATAGGTAAAATGCACGTAATATCTAAAATTAAACTGTGAAATGTACATTGAAATACAGATGGATTATTTCACAAGCTTCTTGCATGCGCCGATAGCTCAGTGATCAACGGTCGATATAAGTTGAAGTGAATGCATGAGGTTCGAATTCTCACACGGGACAGTTTGATTTTTGTTCCTCCTGAAATATTTCCAAAAGTACTTATCGATACTGTAGGTACTGACTGAAAATGAAAACCATTCGAACCCAAAATAATGAGTGGGAGGAAGTAATCACAAGCAAAGGTTATTAACGCAGCCAAAAATCGTCGAGCGTGTATCTCTCCACCAGTCCTTGACTACACCTATGAACACCATCGCACTGAGTTCACTGAGTATCACTTATTGTTGCAGTAAATGTAGTTCCCTAGATTCACCACTGCTCACAGTGCCAAAATAGCGCATACGTGTATGCGTAAATGCTTCACGTTTTTGGTGCTGATAGCTACTCCATCTATTTATAGATATTATTTTTCTAAACCCACACAGGTCGGTCCAGTACCAGCGATATCTAAGAACCATCGGTTGTGTTTCAGAGGTCATAAGGAGTCTCCGTCGCTGTCCTCAGACGGCAAGATATTTATTGTATATGAATTGAAGAGCCTTATCACAGGTTTCGTTATGCTATGATAGTTCAGCCACTAAGAGAGGCTAGCAGGGCATGCTTGTTATGTACGGGCATTTACGCAGCAAGTGTCTCTGCCAGTTCACCAAACGTATAGATCTAATAATCCTATAGGCCTTGTAGCCCTATAGATCATTGAGATAAATAAAAATTATTAAGCGACTAAGGTAGTCTGAATAAACATGATGTTTTACAGATTTCGTAATGTTTGTTTGTTTACTTACGAAAGTAACATGTGTGCAGCATTTACTTTGCTGCATCATTTCACTTGGATGTCGTTCAGTGCGTGTTTCTCTACTTCAACATATATAAAAGATAACAACGACGAAGTACAAACTATCCTACACGTTTCGTTATTTCTGTACCGAAAAAAAGTAAATGCATAGATATATTTTTCCATGATAGGATTGATAACGAAGAGCATTATGCAAATTGACCGACTGATCTTTTTTATATTCACACTATTATCATTCCGAATGAGAATTTAACAACACATTAATTTTATGCTAATATCGACTTTGGACAGCGGTAAATCAAATTAATGGGTTATTATTGAACACTTTACGAATATGAAATACCGATCGGTGAATTTCTGGTACAAGCTATTATTGACAACGTCAAATGTAGAGTAAAGATGAGTTCATTCCTTCGAGGGAGATCTTAATAGGTAATAATAGATACGTATCTCAAAATGTGAACAATAAAGTAATTTAATAAGAAACGACACGTTTACTAATTTTCAGATTAACAAAAATACCAAATCGAGTTCTCGTTGAGAAATATCAGAAAAGACGTATCGTTTAAGTGAATAAACCACTGTAAATATTAGCGCGCGACATTTATAGGTTTCTATCAACTTTGGACGCGCGGACTATAAAAGTTTAATTGTAGTCCGGAAACAAAAACAGGGAAGATTGATTAAGTATCTGTCTGTTGTTTCAGCAGTTAAGAAGGAAGTGTTTGCTTGCGCCAGCCACCGGGTTACGCGGCCGCCTTCCCCTCCCGGCTCTCTTAAACACAATAACATCCTTTGCTACATGGGAGCGATGAACTTATCCAATATCGCCATCGAATGAAGCAAATCCCACATAATTTCTGACTCGACGACGGTCAAAGTTCACCACAACGTAATATTTGTGCAGATCAACTGCACTTGTTTGGGAAGATTATTATATTTACTAAAATAAACTACGCGAATGAAATCGCGGGGTGTCCACTAGTATTTACTAAAATTAAAGCGTAAAGACTTAAGAAAAAGTGTGCTGACATCAGATCAGTTCGATAACAGATCATAACTTTTTAACTAACTAATAACTTTTGTGTTCTATTTTTGTATAATTTGAATCCTAATAATATTATTTTCCAAAGTTAATTTAATTTAAATTAAAATCCACTCAAAATCATGCGGTTTTAGCCTAGCCTATAAATACGGCAGCATATTACCTATAATATACCCTATAGATTTTATGACATTATGTTTTGAAAATACATACATATGAAATAAATAAATAACATCAATTGTACGGATCATCATTCTCATTATTACCTAATTAAAAAGTACCTGAAACACCAGACGAACTAAATGTTAGTAGGCCATATTCGCACCGTAATCATTAAAATCAGAAAAAATAAATGTTGTACCAAAGTAGATTATTGAAGTTGCAGGCTGGTTTTTAATAAGTATTGTAATTACTGAGGCGAATTTCCATTGTTATCCATAGATTTATTAGGAAACTTAATGATACAAGATGTTCGGTTTAGTAGTAATTAGATGTCTATTATTTAAGGATTTTACAATTAAGTTACCGTTTCAAAGCGTGATGTAACTAAAGTGGGTATAGGTACTAGTTTAATAAGTGTGATATTTTGTATTGTACTTACAGTAATGTAAATACAATAAAATGTTTACCCTTGCAATGGTTTAAGGAAATACTTTATTCAGTTCAACCCAATTAAGTGATTTTTAGCCATAACCGTCTAGAAAATTAAAAAGAAATAAGTGCACTTCCTGCTTTTTATCGCAAAATCGGGGTAGATAATGGTTCTTGCTAAATGTTTGTTTATTTTAGTAATAACCTGCTTGAGTGATTATGAAGAAGATCAATGTCCATTTAAGTTCTAAGACTGTTGTTGTTACCTATTGTTGTCTTTTGCAATGCGGTTAAATCAAGTAACTAAATAACTTCCGATAATAACGTAATGATCTGCTATTCTTGAACATGCCGATGACCAATCTTGTTTTTCTTACCAAGAAGAAATCTTCCCGCTATCACAACGGCGATCGACAGCCTACAGTGGTGATGAGTGGATTTTGGACACCCAAAGGACATTATTCAGCCCCAACGAGTGACCATTCCTGTGGGCTGCTACTCGAGATATGGCCACTGGTGATCTAAACAAGCGACACCGGTATCTGAGGACAGGACATTTCGGGCAGGGTCTGGGAATTCTTATCCGAACATACGGCCCCGGTGACGCTTCGTAAAGTAGCTTAAGAGACATGTCAAGTCAATTGAAAGAAGTTATTTAAACCTCTTCATCGATTTCCACATATTAAACTACGTTTACGTTGAGGGCAATTATTTGGCAAATATCCATCTTGAGATACTCGTAATAATTATGCTATCTATAAACCAAAGCGAAAGCCCTCCAAACATGCGCAGATGGGGGAAATCTTGATATAACTATTAGTACTTACGAAACATAGCTTTGAAAAGTTATGTTTTTATTCTGAGCAGTGGTTTATGATAAAGATGAAAAGAGTATCATATTTATTTACTTTTCTTTCTCTCTCAGTCCCATTCGGAATTCAAAATCGCCGGTGGTATGCGCTACAGGTGCTGGCCGAAAAGAAAAATAAACTGTGGCTCATATCGATGGCTGTTCGCGCCGGCTGCCACTCGATTCTTAATCGATGATGCTACGATCGAATCGGAAATAGAACGAGCGAGTTTACTGCCAGCGGGTTTATTACGGAATCGAGTCAAGTGGATTTTGGACATGATGTTAAGTGAAGTAACTGATAAGTAAAAACCTATTTTACTGAAGTTTCTGAATAATCCGTTTATTACCCCAAAAAATTTAGTACCTGCGTAGGTACCTTACAGAGTAAGTATAAACGTGTTCCTTCTTAGTCGTACAGTGTAAATTTTGTGTAGAATTTTCTTTAGGCTTTCCATTTATTGGGATTTATTAACTACTAGCTTTCCGCCCGCGACTTCGCCCACGTGGACCTCGGGTATATTGCGGTATAAAGGAATATTTTTGTTTTCCCTCGGGAATATCAATTTTTTTGGGATAAGAAGTACCCTATTATTTAAACCGGACTTCTAACTATACGTCTACAAAATTTTAAAGCAATCGGTTCAGAAGTTACGACGTGAAAGCGGAACAAACAAACTCACTTTCCCATTTATAATATTAGTAAGATTTTAAGTAAAGTGTGGTCTTTTGTACATGTATCGAAATGTACCTATATATATAAGTAATACTAAAAGTAATAAAATATTACTCCCTTTTGTTTAATGAGTATATCAGAACCTTTTTACCTATATTCAGTAAGGGATTTCGTAAGTCAAGAAAGAATGAAATAGATATTTATTACATACTGAACAGTCCCTTAAATATTCGTATAGATGAACTGTTACTAGAGCGGCTGTAGCCTATCTAAACCCCGTTAACCGGTAGTTATTTGGACTTGCAATAAATAAATATCCCAAGACATTTCACACACTGCTCACAGATATAATATGTAGGCAGGTTGTGGATTCGAGACCGTCTCGACATTCCAACCCACAAACTATAAGGAAGGTGTGTAAATCCTATGTTGACGAGGGGGAATTCCTCATGGACACCCCGCCGCTCTGGGGACGGCGACGGGGTAGTGTCAGACTCCTAACTCCCGCCCAACGCGCGACCAGCCCCTGTGGGCTCCACCTCGGAGTGGACTGTGCTTCGTCCACTTCAGTATTCACCTAGCTCCTATTTCACGGCGGCAACCGGACCATACGACGCCGCCGTTCATCGTGGGACCGTTTGTGCACGTGTCGGGAACCCCACTACGACACCTACGGCCCCGATACGCCATACGCCCGGTACGCCAGGCAGGGACACCGTAGTTCAAGTGATGTACTGTGAAATGTAGTTGGTAAAGTATTTGTAAAAATCCTAATCCTAATTGGGGTTATTAATTTGTAAGAATTACCTGTCAATCCGTCTATATCTCCGAATGTCATACCTAATGTGATACCTAAAATTTGAAAATGCCAACAAATACTCATCATCATCAGCACATATTTGCCCACGGCTGGACATAGGCCTCTCCAATTGCACGCCTCTGTGATCTGTTTTCGGCTTTTCGCATCCAGCTTCTGCCAGCCATCTTGCGCCCGTTCCGTTTGCCCCGACGTGGTCTCCACTCGAAAACTCGTTTTCCCTAATATGGCAGGCCCACTGCCACTTCAGCTTATAACGATGAGCTATGTCGATGACTTTGGTTCTCTGTCAGATCACTTCGTTTCTGATTCGATCCTTCAGAGAAACGCCGAGCATAGCCCTTTCTATAACACCTTGTGCAACTTTCAGCTTATGAGCCAGCCGTGCCGTCAGTGTCCAAGTCCCAGCTCCGTGTGTCATTTCAGGTAGGACACACTGATGGACGACTTGTCTTCATAAACTGTGGGATCTATGATGCTAATAGTCGACGTAACTTCCCAAATGATGCCCAACCCAGCTGAATTATTCTGTTTACCTCGTCCTCAAAGTTTTGTCTGCCTATTATAAGGTACACATATTTTTAACATCTTCGAGAACGGTGCTGTTTCCTGAACAGTTCCGGTAGAACTGTTCATTGAACATAAGTAATCTTAGTTTTATTCAAATTCATCCGTAGGCCGATCCGTAGAGAGGAATCAGCTAGGTCATTCAACGTCCGTTGAAGGTCTTGTTGTCAGCGTTTCTGTCATGATGACGATGTCGTCTGCAAATTGCCATTGATGTTGAGGCCACGTCCTTTCCGATCCAGCATCTTGAACATGTCCTCCATTGTATTAGTGAACAATAGATAAGTACGACAACTATGGATGGTGATAAAAACTGGACAGAAAAAGAGTTCACCTACCAACCTACCTAGGTTTAAATATTATGAAAGCAACCCACAAACCGACTCCAAGTAAGCAAATGCCAACATCTTATCAAGTGTGGATTTTTAATGATACGACAGGTAGTGAGTCAATCGTAGTTACCTCTGGTCAACCACTTTGGAATGCGGAATTTTTTCGCGACCTTTTCATACCTCTTATGTACTGAAGCTTATTGTCCAACCTACTTTTCATAATTACTTTCAAGACTGAAGAAAAACCAAATGAAGGAGAACATCGAGTTTTTTTTTATTTATATTTTACAACGTAAATTAACAACATCAACCTGCCCGCTTTCCAAAACTCTGCAGTCGCAGTAGGTACCCTAATTAGTCAAGGTAAGAGATAAATTGTTGAGCTGCGCTAAGTGCGGCATATTTACTCGTTAAATCTGTATCTATGCCTTTCAAGAATAAATCAAGTACAAGTCGCAGTGAAACATTTTGCCGACGAGTTTAACGAAAGTTATCATATTTTTTTTTGGCTTTGAGAATACGTTTTTAGAATGAAGAGGGAATATTGGATAATACTCCATCTATTAGTGAACATACAGATAAAATCGGTATAGGTATTGCAAAGCGTATCACGTGTGCTTGCTGTGATACCAGCGGTTTTTTAGTGAATAATTTGTAAGTACTCTAAAAAAAACGAGCGTCTGTGGTCCAGTTGGTCGGATATTTGACTTGTAACCGGGAGGTCGCGGGTTCGAATCCAGCTAATGGACGTGTACCAATGGGACTCTTATTCAGAGCCTATGTACGCAACGCAACGCTCGTGCGGTGAAGGGCAACATCGTGATGAAATCCGCACACCATAAGGAGTGTGATCCTTATAACGGCGATGGGCTCACCCCCTATCACGTTGGGTTAAATACGCTTGGTGAACCGTGGGCATTTGCTTATTAAGCAAGTGCCTCTGCCTACCCCGCTTTAGGATTTAAAGGCGTAAAATGTGTATATATATATACTCATAAAAATTTTAATGTTTAATCTTATTTAAATTCAATGACAAAGTTAGTTACCTAATGATATCTCAGTACACACGGTCTCACACATATGTTGCTGCTATATGAGCGCCCAATCCCACTTTACATAATATTCCATGAATGTACCTACCTACCTAGTGCTATTCACTGACTTTCATCACAAGGCTGTATTAGATACAGGAGTAAACTATTAATGTTAATGTAGATTTGAAGGCACTAGGTAAGCAAGTATTAGCAGTGAAATACGCAGTCACTGACGAATTACGTTATCCCTCTGACAGCAATAAAACCGTTTTCAACTAGCGAAGCTATATAAAACACATTAAAAACCACACTTTATTATAAACAACTGCACTTCGTAAACGAATTCTAGATAATGACATGACAGCATGCGCTCGTCCCGCCCAGTTACTCTCCACCAATAAGATGGCAGTGTACATCCTGACCACGCCCACTATGCGCAGGAGCATGGAGTAGTGGTTCGTGCGCGCTGCCAGTGTAGACTGGGCTATCGTCCAGAGAGGCTGTGGCATGATGAGTAATAGTGAAGTGACGGCGAGTAAGCTGAAGTTTAGTGTGGAGTCGATCCTTGGCAAGCCGGAGGTTCCGGCGCCGCGACAGGAGCCCCCCTGCGTGGAGTGCGTGGCGGCGCTGTACCGCTGCTGCCGTGATGAGCCACCGCTATTGTCTCTGCCGCTCACACTCTCCTACACACACCTGCATCCAGCTTTAAGGACCACAGGTGGTTCAGGTTAGATTTTATCATGATAGTATACGATGCAGATTGAATTTGATGAGCGTAGTGCTCTCCCTTTAGTCTGTAAATCCCTAAAAATATCCAGCGACTGTTTCTTTGTAAATGTATGTATGTGTGTATCTTAATTTGGTCTAAAGCCAGCTTAGTGGACTACAACACTTAACGATTGTTTTCTTTCTGATTCTTACTATTATAAACTTTATGTTGACAGTAAAAGCGCGTCTGACAGTGCTTGTCATTGATTGAAATGACACCTGTAAAGTGTCCTTCTGTGCCTCTGAAGTGGATCTGTACTGAATCGAAATTATTACCAAAAGTGTTATCTACAATAATAAATAAAACTGCTAAATTTATAAAAACTGTTATACTCATGTAACAATCATTGGCGTACATAGCGTTTACATAAATATTATTTTATTTATTTAGAGGGTGAAATGCTACTGCGAATGTTTTAATAAATTGAAGAAAAAGTCAATAATATGATTTATGTAATAACTGGTGATATAGGATAAATAGACTGTAAAAGATGTTACTTTTAACCGGCTTCAAAAAAGGAGGAAGTTCTCAATTCGTCTGTATTTTTTTATTTTATTTACGTCATAACTGACTCAACATAACTGAAGACTAAGTGAACGGATTTTGATGAATATTTTTTTATTTGAAACCAGCTTTCAAATAAAAAAATATTTCCGTGTGATACACATCGGACAATGGCATCCGATGAGAAAACCGAAAATATCTTTAAAAAGATTATTTTTTCATTCATGGATAAAATATTTTCCTCATCCTATAAAGTAAACACTTTTCGTACAATTCCTAAATTCGATAGTTTCTAATTTTTATCATAAGTATTTAAGGTAAACAGCTCTACATAGAGAGGGTTCTGTTTTGCTTTGTTGTGATGTGATAAAAATGTGAAATGTTATATTCGCTTGTAAGCTATCGATATACTGATATGCCGTAAGTTTGTTCAGTTTTCAGTTTTCCAATAAATTTTATTTTAGGCTGGTTAAGGCCAGATTTACAAAGTTTTAACAATGTTGCAGGGCAATATTTAACACAAGGCCTGTAAACCGGCGGCTTTACCCGCAGTAGGTACTTATATCTCGATTCCGTGTGTATTTTGGGATAAATTACATCATTTATGTTATATCCATTCATCTAAAACTTTCTCGTTAATAATATACGTAGGATGCTTAAAATAATATCTGATTTGGTAATTATATTTGAGGTACACATAAATATAGGTACATTATAACTGCTACTGAAGAATACAGATAAAAAGAATACAGACTTGGTCTTGGTAATTAATTATGAATATTAATTTCGAATAATTATAAATCCCGTAAATTTTTCTTCTCCTGACATTATAAGCACAAAAAGAATTAGAGAAATTGGCTCAGCGGTTTTCGAGTTTTGGGCTTAGTAGCATTAAGCGATACATTTCCATATTTTACACCACCTGACCTGGTAAACTTTGCTAACCATACTGATCATCATCATCAGCCACATAACGTCCACTGCTGGACTAGGGCTTCCCCCAATGATTTTCATGGCCATTTGGGAGGAAACCCATAGTGATAAAAAGTTTTAAAAATAGACAATGGCCCATTCTACATCTACCAGCTACGCACGCAAAATTTCATAAAAGTCAGTCAAGCCGTTTCGAAGGAGTATGGTAACTAACATTATGACAAAAGAGTTTTATATAAAGACAAGCTGTCCCGGAAAACATTTGTTTTGCCATAATGGGTTGCCTTTGTACCCCCGTGTATGGTAGATGCATAAAATATACATACATCAAAAGTGTCTAGGGATCAAGAACATTTTTAGCTCTAAAAAAAATCTAATTTAAATCAAATCTAATCTTCTAGATTGGTCTCCTATCTAATTCCTCATGCCTGTATCAATGACTTATCACCACATTTTGAATAAATTATGAATGAATTCAGTTTTTGTAAAATATATACAATCTTCTACAATGTACTTGATCCCTAGACACTTTTGATGTATGTAGATAGTAGCCGATTCTCAGACCTACTGAATACGCATAAAAATTTGGTAAAAATCGTTAAAGCCGTTTCGGAGGAGTACGGTAACTAACATTTATAGTGATAAGGATTATATATTAGATTAGAGCTTCGCGCGAATACAATCCCAAGTGCAATACTAAGTTTTTTCCTACTATATTGTAAATACATGTAAACCTTCCTTTGGAATTCCTTTAACCATTAAAAAATCGCATCATAATCCGTTGCGTAGTCTTAAAGATATAAGCAGAAACAACGGCAGACAGCGGGAAGGGACTTTGTTTTATACTATGTAGGAAGTGATGATGATGAATTAAAAAACGTTTACTAACCTTAATAACTAAGAGAGATTACATTGCACCACTTTAGGATGAGCCTGTGTTGTGGGGAGATCGATTAGTACTAGGAAAGAGAAATATTATTTGTTTTGTGTTTTTAATATAGACAGGTATACCTAATTAATGGTATAATCCTACTAATGATACAAATGCCGTTGTAATCACTATAGTATAAAACTTCCCACGGGAATAAATGGATAGACCTAATTCGTTTAAACGTTGGCGACACTCGACAAAGCCACTCAGCCCATAATATCGAACAAATTTTCCCAAGGAACCCTATGTCAAAAAGGAAAAAAAGAAGATTGTGAGATATGACCCCTCATACAAACTTACCAATCAGCTCAATACATACAGCACAGTATCTGAGTGACTTTCTCGGGTTTCGCCAACGTTTTTGATTTAATGTTATATACGAAAAAAGTTGTTTTGATTTTTATTTAAGCGATTTATTGACAAAATTACGCATTTTATTAAGAGTAAACATTTGCGAAGTTAATCGAAGTATTATCTTACTAATATTATTGGGAAAGTGAGTTTGTTTGTTTGTTCCGCTTTTACGACGTAACTGAACCGATTGCTTTGAAATTTTGCAGACGTACCTATAGTTAGAAGTCCGGTTTATATAATAGGGTACTTTTTATCCCGGAAAAAATTGATAATCCCGAGGGGAAACAAAAATATTCCTTTATACCGCAATATAACCGAAGTCCACGCGGGCGAAGCCGCGGACGGAAAGCTAGTTATTACACATAGTAAAAATAAATTATCAATTGAACAGATACTAACAACCTACATAGATATTTACAAAACGATTGCAGTGCAGTGAAAAATAAGACTATAGAGGTATAATACATGTAAGCATAAACTTGTAATAAATGTATAAAGTAATAAGAATGCACGTAAAAAGAGTTTTCAAATAATTAAGGTGCTTCTTCATACTTGTCCTACGTTTTTGGTCACAATTAAGGTATATAATTAATAGCAGAGAAACACTGATAATATTGAACATTGATCAAACAACGTTTGTCGGGTCAAGTAGTATTCTATAAAAGAACCATAGTTGTATTAATTTTTCATCTGCTTGGCGTTTATTCCTGTTGCCACACCCTCTTACTTTGTAACTTTTGCTTTTATACATATACGTAAGTACACTTGGCTTAGGAATTACTAGGGAAACGATCGTCCGATCGCCGTAGAAAACGACAACCAATCGTGCAAATAAATAATAAACTGCTACTCATACTAAATCAGCCAAACAAAGCTCACCTAATCGAAACTCAAATAATCTACCCTAACCTAAATAGTACGGCATAATATAAAGATCGGGTCGGCTGCGTGGCTCCGACCGCTTCTCGGCATACCAACTAAAACTTTCTCTTCTTATATACTTAGGTACCTAGTGCTTCCATTAAATATCATAATAAAATTTTCCATATTATCAACATCATCATTATGACAAAATGTAGGTGTATATATTTCTTATTTCATAGGACAAAGAAATTAAAATAAAAATAGTATTACATAGAAATGGTTAATTTATAATTACTTAATTTCGTTAGGTAGGTAAATAGGTAAATTATTATTTTTTTACTACGCCCCGCGTTTTCACTTGTTGAAAAAACTTGCATATGTAACACCTATTCTTATGTATGAATTCTACGAGTATAGGTTGTATCGTAGCATATCGGGTGTAAATGTGCTACAACCTGCCATTAAACCATCGTATTCTAGACACCCCAACAGTCAACAAAAAAATATGGGAATCAAGTTTTAAAAAGTGATCGCAAAATAGTTATCAAAAAAACAGTAGGTAAATCTACCTAGTGAATCTACCTAGTTGGATAGGTAGATTCACTTTCACTTAAATGTAGTAAGTAGGAAATAGGGCGCCACCAGGCATCGAAAAAAAAAACTAATTGATACTATTGTAACTACGTTAAATCGCGCGCTTTTGACCTCAACCCATGGAACTTTGAATCACTATAACTCAGAAACAGTAAGTTTCACAGACCTATGGTTTTTCTCTTTACAAATAATGAGACCCGCGCTGGCTACAGTATATGGTTTTCCAAAACGTCTGTCGCGAATTTACGCGCTTTTAACTTTAATCTGTGGAACTTTAAAGCTCTATAACTCAGAAACTGTAAGTTTCAGAGACCTATGGTCTCCTCTATACAAATAATGACACCTGCGATGGCTACAGTATATGGTTTTCCTAAAGGTCTTTCGCGAATTTACCCGTTATAGCTAACCCGACATACCTATCTATCTATTGACATTATATTATTACATTTTATCATCAGCGCTAGGTAGTAGATGATCTGAATCAAATCCGTCCGTCGGCAAGGAGATTGGTGCGGTTAACGGCTACCTTTACCTAGATGCTAGGCTAATACTTGGCAAAAAAAAACGCGTGCAGTCATTTTCAGTTATGGTAAATGTGACCTACATACATTACGTGTATAATCCCGCCACAACTCTAAGTTCCCGTTGAGTCTACGCTCCAGGACTGTATTTGTAAAAATCTTGGGAACATGGGAATGGAATATAGTATACACTATATCATAACTATAAATTACTAGTGGAAGCCCCGCGATTTCATTCGCTCATTTCGTTATATCAGTTTCAAAATATAACACTCTCTATATAGCGACGCGACCCACAGGATCAGGATAAAAAGTTTCAAGAGTGGTTATACTATATCCGTCTCCTGGTCTTAAGCCCTAGTTCCGAGCCTAAGGTCTTCCCCCCTCCCCCAATTTTCAGCTTAAACCGTTGAGCCGTTTTTGGTCTATAGATAGTGTAAATAACACGACTTTCTTTTATATATATGTATATATTGTATAGATGAAACACACTAAAACTTCAATAATGTGTGTAGTGAAAAAATAATGACATTTTCATTCAACAGATGAAATCGCGCAGATTCTACTACACATTTGTATTATAACTACATTTTAATAATATGTTATTAAAGAAATCCCCCGTTTTCTAATAGGTGGCACACTTTTTTCACCTTTTTTTACCTATCTTCATGATACTGTTGCTATTGTTACTAATAAGACATAACTAGGATCACTACTTTCTTAAATTACAACTAAATAAGGAGACACGTAAATAGAACCAACAACATAGGTACAATAGGTCGGGGTTTTATTGCAAAATTTCTTACGACTCGGGACAAAGTTTATCTGTTTCTTCTGCTTGCCTAACTTTATAACTAGTTTGTGCAACCGTAATCCGGACCTAAACCTGGTTAGATATGTATTCATATTACATTTGAACTGCGAAAGTTCCTGATATGCTTGTTACTTCTTTACTGAGATCTACTGAATAGATTTTTACCAAACATAGTGGAGTATTTATAATCTGTATTAGAACCTATAATTTAATCAAATTCCTCCAGGATCGTCGCAGGGAAGCAATAAAGTTATTAATTCATAAATTACCCTTGTGTTATAATAAGTAGGTATGCACATTATCGTTTTATTTCAGCCTCTAAGAGATGACAAGTTTTATTGACCACCACACCAAAGTACCTTGGTATCGACTGGCCAAAAAAGCTAAGTCCCAACCACGGTTAGTATCGACCCCTATAGTAAATCTTCTTTCTTCTTATATATAAAAATGAATTGCTGTTCGTTAGTCTCGCTAAAACTCGAGAACGACTGGACCGATTTGGTTAATTTTAGTCTTGAATTATTCGTGGAAGTCCGGGGTAGGTTTAAAATGTGAATTTCTCCCAATACACGGGGTGCAAAGGCGACTTCCTATGGCAAAACATATGTTTGCTGGGGACAGCTAGTTAAAAAAGAAAAATAAATACACTTCACGCCTTTTAATCACAAAGTGGGGTAGGCATTAGGTACCCCTATTGTTTTTAGCCATTTTCTTTTTTAGTTGAGTACTTACTTACCAACATACCTACTGTTCTAATTTCTAATTTCGATAAGATCGAAAAATAGCACAGCCTTAGCAAGACTGTAATTTATACGTACCTACCTACCTATAGGTAGGTACGTAACTAAACCCTACCTATGGGTATATTTTCACGGAATACCTTTCGATTTAATAGGTAATTGTGGTAAATAAATATCTTTTCGTAGGTAATCCTTTAACTACGTACTTCAATTTTGAACGCTTGCGTGAGTTTGCTAATCGTTGGCATACAGCACGAAGAAAATAATACAAATGCTATTAACGACTGAAGATACGATGAGGACCGAATAGCGTCTGTGGTCCAGTTCGTCGGATACCTGACTAGTAACCAGAAGGTCGCGGGTTCGAGTTCGGCTACTGGACGTGTACCAATGGGACTCTTTTGCAGAGCCTATGTACACAACGCATCGCTCGTACGGTGGAGGACAAAACATCGTGACGAAACCCTCACATCACATGGTGTGTGAACCCTATAACAAGATTTATGATTTCAAAAACAAGAGTAAAGGTCCCCAGTCGAATTAATTTCTTTTAATGGCCAGAAGAACCGAGAAATAACTGGCATTTTTTTAAATCGTCAGGGCTTACAGCTAAGTTCTTAACATAAATATGACTCTATACTAATTTAACAAATGCTTGATGGCCGGATGCATACCTACCTGACTGATGAACCGCAAGTAGACTAAAGAAAGTAGACAGTAAGGTAATGGTTGAGGCTGGCTGGACAAATCTTCATAATCGGTAACATTTAAGCAGGTCAATAGGCCACTATATGTGACGGCTAAACCTCCTTACTTCAGATTTGTGACGCTTCAGAGGCTTACATATTCTATTGAAAACGTGTCCAGCCGGCTTGAAAAACGACTTTTCGCTGGTCTCTCAATCTCGGCGACGGAAGTGATTTTGACAAGTGTTTTTGTATATCAACGGCCGTCATATATATTTGTGACAGCCATAGAGTCAAACGTTTTGTAATACTTACTGCGGTTTCAAATAAAGCTCAGGCTTAATTGCCACTGGTCGATTAAGTAGAAATAATTTAGGAACGTTAAATTATGGTCACCTTACAATATTAATGAATGTTTGTACGGGTAAATTTAAAAGATCTTCGAAACTGCTGGCACAATTCGGAAGTTAGGATATTTAGCCGTCACATATAGTGGCTTATTGACCTGCTTAAATGTAACCTATTTTGAAGCTTTATCCAGTCAGCCTGAGCCATATGTAATTTATTGTAACCTACAACATATTTAGCAAACCTTTAAAAATATAAACCCAGTTAACAACTGCCACAGGGACCTTTTCAAACAGTTTACCTATGATAATACTGATAGTCTTCTTTAAATGACACATTATATTATGTGTCACGGTAGGTACTTTACTGTACTTGTTTTTATGTATATCTATTATTGTCTTTAGTATCGGAACCCGGCCTATACCGCATGCCGCTGCCGCCAGGGCCGGGTGGCGGGGCGCCGCAACGATGTGACGTCACTTCTACCGGCAAGCGCAAGCGTTCTTGGTCACGAGCCGTCTTCAGTAACTTGCAGCGGAAGGGCCTTGAAAGGCGCTTCGAAATACAGAAGTATATCACCAAACCAGATAGGAAACAGTTAGCCGCAACTCTAGGACTCACGGATGCACAGGTTAGCTAATATCAGTTTCTCTTCACCATCATGTTAATTATAAAATGTAACAAAGGCACGCACCGTCATATACCTACTACGAAACTTTATTACTTGCTTTTGCAGGTACAGGCACCAACCATAATTTTGTGTTTTGTAAAACACCTACATCAGCATTTTACTAGGTGGTTGAGAGGCGGTCATTCCTTCTGCCTTGTAGCAACTGCTGAGAGTGCGGTTCTATTTTCCTCGTGAAAAATCCCTTCGGACGTTCTTTGTCCTACTTAACGAAACCATATTCTTGCAGGTAAAAGTATGGTTTCAAAACCGGCGAATGAAATGGCGGCATACGAAGGAAGGGCGCACGGGGGCGTTGTCGACACGACGAGCCGAGCCCACTATCTACACAGAAGACAATGAGGACATCGACGTAGACACGCTTAGCGAATGATAATCGATGACTACAATATGCTCAGTGCTAATTCGACACGATACGAAGAGATGGAAAGATCTTTCGCAATAGGTATGAGAGGAAACACGAGGGACTTCTTCACCATAATCTCCAAGCAACAAAATAATACTTGTTTTGTTAAAGAAAGCCTAAGTACTGAAAATAACCCACGATCGAAAACTATGACTGCGCAAACCGTGTGATACTTTTAATTTGTTGACTATAACATTGGCCAGATCGCAAGTCATGTCCTCGACAAAATCGTTGTTAAGAACTAAGAATTTGGAAAGGGTTCCAGTTAGTGCCATTGTTGTTGTAACTGCTGTAGTGATATAACTACCATGTTTTTACTTTTTTCTCCGCCATTTAAATACTTCACTTAAAATCATAATTATTATGATGGTTATATTTTCCTCTCAGAATGTACCCCAAAAATATTGTTACGTTGTTGAGTTTCCCTCAATTTAGTGAAGTCAACGTATCCTTGGCGGATCATCACAAAGTTTACACAAGACTGAAACGTTACAAAAGTTCGTACTCTATCTTCATTATATCAGAAACAACGAACAATTGTCTCAAAGAAATGTAAATAAAAGCAAATTATTTGCATACATGGTTTATTTACCTACTTAAGTATAACTAAAATATTATAAATAATACATTTGAAGTTGTTGAATTATTTTTCGATAAGAATAAATACAGTTATGTTTACAATTATTTATTATGCATCAAGTGTTTTTTTTTATATAGTATACGGGTAAAATGAAATAACATGAGTGGGACATGAAATAGACGGCGAGAAATTCATACTATACAGCTACACTTTACATTCACTATACCTAGTACTCATTAAATACGGAGGACAAACCGCGTGGAAGTACAATGATTAACAGGATTATTGGTAATTAAAATAGTTGGCAAAAACAGTAAGGAAAAGAGAATCAACAATATTTTTCAGGGAATAGAATAATGTTCTATAGAAATTTTACTAGCTAATAACTAATAGCACAATAACAACAGGTCATGTTTTTTTAGTATGTATTCTAACCACATAGTAGACATAGAATGTATGATCGTGGACCTGCACAATGATTCGTATATGTATGTATGTAGTGTTGATATGAAGTAGTACGTAGCTAACTAGTAATCGACCAGTTTGACTCTGTTCTTGGTGAGAAGCTGCGGCTCTGTGTCTTTATGTCCGTGCGAGGGCCCGGCGCGCCGCGGCCGCTCGTCGTACCGCCCGTACCCCGCACGCCCGGGGTGAGGTCGTTCGTCCCTCGGTGGGTAACCTTCGTCAGGTTTCCTGCGTTCATATCCGCCAGGCTGCTTGCCCTGACTGTGTCTATCGGAATTCTTTTGTGCATCGTATCGCGGCCGGTCCCCCGAATACCTCGTTCTGTCAGAGTCCGGATAACGGGGACGATTGTTGTCGAAGTTCCTAGGCCTATCGTTGTCAAAGTTGGGCGTCCTGTCATACTCGGGATTGAAACTTCTCGGTCTATTACCGTCGACATGTCTAGGCCTTTCCGTACTGAAATTATGTGCCCTATCGTGATCGGGTTCGAACTTTCTCGGCCTGTCGCTGTTGAAGTTCCTTTGCTTGTCTCTGTCGAAATTCCTCAGGCGATCAGGCTCAAAGTTTCGAGGCCTATCTTCGAAATTCCGTGGTCGTTCGGATTCGAAATTTCGTGGCCGGTCACTGTCGAAATTTCGTGGCCTTTCGATGTCGAAATTTCGTGGCCTATCACTATCGAAATTTCGTGGCCTATCGCTGTCAAAATTCCGAGGCCTGTCGTTATCGAAATTCCGCGGCCGGTCACTGTCGAAATTTCGTGGCCTGTCGTTTTCGAAATTCCTTGGCTTCTCGTCATCAAAGTTTCTTGATCTATCGTTATCAAAGTTTCTAGGCCTATCTTCGTCGACATGTCTTGGCCGATTGGTATGTGGGACGTGTGGAGCATGTGTGGCGTGCGGGGGGCGAGGTCGGCTGGCGGGCGGCGGAGGCTCCTCAGTCCCGGGCGGTGGCGGGGGGCGTCGCTCCGACGAGTTAGAGCGCGACCGGCTCCGCAAGCGGCTAGGAGAGTACCGCTCTCTAAGGACAACGACAACAACAGTGTTAATATTTCCGATATAAGAAAGTACGCAGCAGGTTATAAGCTAAATACGACGTAACTACAATAAACAACGTTGAGTAGCTAATTTGGTTTTGAAAGGTTAGTTAAATAATATTGTCATAGTACCACGGACATGACTATGTATTTACCTGTCAGAGGAGCCACTGCGGCTGCGGTTAGAATCATCGCTGGAGTAGCGGTTCTGCTGGTGACGCAATTCACGCTGCCTGTAATACAATAACATTTTTAATAACTACACTATCTACGTCAGTAAAAACTTGAGGACATATGTCGTCATATAACAATTGGGTAAGATCGTTTTTACAAGAAGAACAAATTCGTGTTCATAAAAAAATCCAATGGACCAATTTAGACAAAACTAACAAATGCTGATGGCGTTAGATAATGAAAACGGCTCAGTAGGACGGAACCTGTGCCTTTTTAGGTCAAGCGAAACTGGCGCCATTAGTTCACGAGTTTCCTATCAGTTTATGGAACAACCACGTTGCAATAGATACTTTTAATTTGAAATTTATCGACGTACTTGCGACGCAGTTTGATAGCAAGCTCCCTCATTTCCTCGTCTCGGCGTGCTTGCCGGCGCGACTCCCGCTCCAGGCGCTCTGCTTCAGCGCGCTTGTCAGCTTTCACTGCACAACACAAATACAATATTCAAGTTAGTGATACTTTACACAACAGATTTTTTGCTTCAGCAAAATTACAAAAGCAAACACTATGCTTTGAGAGAGACTGACTTACAATTATACTTTGCGATATGTAGTTGATTACGAAGAATAAGAATTAAATAATGGCCAATGGGCTCAAATTGTGAGCCCAAAAAAAGGATGATATATGAAGGTATAGAGAAATGGATCGGCCAGTATCTAGAAAAATATAGTAAATGAAAATTAAGGAAAACTTGGACTTACATTGACGCGCCAGCTGCGCTTGCATTTTCCTTTTTAATTTCTCTTTCAGTGTCATCGTTTCACGCGACAAACCCTAGAATAAATGTTATATTAAACTAATAAATCCTTACCTATGTCCATTTTGGAAGTAGGCACAGAACACATGCCACTGGTCTAAGCTTCTCATAGATACATACATATTATATTATTATAATGTTTTAAATTGGAACACCACAGTAAAAATCATGTTTGAAGAACTTATGTAGGTAGGTACATAGTTTTTTTTTTCGATACTCCACACGCAAAAGGTATTCGCTAAAACTAACTTATGTTTAAATGTAAATCAGCGTAATTATTGCGCAATGTTAACAATAGTACCAGTCAATCAACTGGGATTTACACTCATCTCGTAGCAATTTTGAGAATAGTCTTCGTTAAGGATTAAATGAATTAACAAATTCTCATTAGTTAAAAATATGACTAAACCAGGAAATAGTATGATTTATTGCTTAGATTAATATTTTGCTTAATTAAAAAATAATTAAGCCATAAATAAAATAAATAATTCAGTCGTCAAGGAATTAGTGTTCAAATGAAACTTATTTTAATACAGAAAAAAAAAATAAGAGAAAACGCACTGTCCTAACTCTGTCTCCAATGTAATGTATTGTATAAATGTATGTTACGATGTACCTAATATTTTTTTATGAATAACTTACAATTCATTAATATAAAAAGGATTAAAGTACATTCAAATAAAAACAATTCTAATATATCCGATTGGTACTACACACGTACGCTAGGTCAATAGCGTATGATGTTTTGATATACTTTTAAAGACAAGAATTATACATTCTTAAGCCTTTTTAGAACTATTTGTGTGTCAGTTAAAGTTTTTTAACCAATTATAAGCGAAATAAAATACTACAAGTGCTGCGGTGTGGAAGACAAGTATGGCCTTTAACGGACAACATTGTCCTAATAAAATAACATTACCTATTACAGCGAAGCGCGACGTTTCCAAGCCGAACGAAAAAAAACACTACCGTTTACCTACGTGAAACCAGATCGCTTAGTATGCACGCATAGACTTTTCTAGAAACGCCAACTATTTCGATGGTCCTGGTCTGAGTAGCAATACCTACCTATAGTTTCTTGGCAGTAGTTGCCTCGTGCGACTGTATATGTTTATATGTATTATGTACTACTCTGAAACAGGCAATGGGGAGACAGACGGCGCTTTAAGGATTAAATCACCACGTGCATACGTAGCGGACTGTACGAAAAATAAACTAAATTTCTTTCAATAAGGATAACTGTGTAATTTACAAATTGAAAGTGTAACAATATTAGGTATGTAAGAGTGTACTTTATGCAAATAAGCTTGAGGAAGAAGTAACAGAAGGTGCTTCATTAGCCATTGCATTAAGCCTCAATTCTACACTGCGTTCATTGTAATATAGGACAAATTAACTTTACAATAAACGAATCAAATTAAAATCAACGAATCGTTCAAACAATGAAAGGGCGGTAATAATTGATTCTTACTGACTTTGGAGCTGGATCCAGTATATCGTAACCGATTCTGGCTTGTGTTGGACTCATCCTTTACTGTAATCCTGGAAAAACAAATGGAGGCATTAATATCATAAAGCCTTGATATCGTCAAATACTTAATCTCAAACATTGCCGTACCATCTTTTATCACACTGGAACCATTTCGCCGCATTTTCATCAAATATACATACATAATCTTTCTTTTAAGCACTCCGTACCTAATAGGACTGTGTGAATATTTATTTATTCTCTTCATGTGTTTATCACCATCTCATTGGAAATGGGTGGATGGGATGGAACTTAGTGTGTAATACATATAGAAAGCCTCTATATATGGTTTGAATTGGACACTATAGGTGGTGCTGCTGATGGTTTGCAATAAATACTCTGGTACCGTACCAGCTAGGTCTATTTTATAGTATTATAATCATGGCACAACATGAATAAATGAACTCGAACTTTTCCAAAAAATACAAAATATGTAACCGCCCCTTCTAGGAGCTAGGCGTGACACTTATCAGTACATGTCATACGTTGTTTATATTAAAAAACAAATCCACTTAACAAACCCATAATCGGAATTCCGGAAAACGCTGACAGCACCTGTAAATGAAATCTGAATGGTACCTTCTAACTAGGTAGCTCACCAGGATGAAGTTCATATAGGAACTGGCCTTCAGGAGCGTGGAATTATGTGTGGTACGGGGGCTCACAGGTCTGTGGTCCTTGTCGACATTGATCACCTGTGGATATATTAAGGCGGATCAGTCTTACTTCTGCTTGTCGCTAGTGGCAGACGAGTCAGACTCTGCGGAGAGCTCGCTCGACGAGCTCTTGTCTTCCTTACGCCGGCCGTAGTAGCGTGGCAGCGGGGCGCTAACACCTGCCGCCTTGTCGCCGCTGGAACAGTTGATAAATAAAAATTTCTAAGTGTAAGGTATGAGTAGGGTCTTGACTATGACTCTTGATAGACGAACACTGAGTCACTCATACAACCATAAGCTCGATAATTTAAGATATTCAATACAGTACCTAACCGCAACAAGATGCCAAAATCTAGTTGTGCGATTGTCCGAGCGTCGGAAGTTAGATAACAATTAGAAGTAAATTATGTATAGAACGTTTTCTTCCCCTCGTTTAATGCGAGCTTAGGTTATGCCTAATAGTGTTTTATTCTTTAGTACTTACAACTTCTTATTTCACAGTTTCTCAAGCGCACTTTGATATTCATTTACAATAAGTTAATGAATTACGAATGACGCAATGTCAGAGTATGCATCATGTTTGTCATACAAACGAATTACGCTGTAGATAATAATGTAAAATAACTATTTATGAAAAAAAATACTTTTGCATGAACCTTACTTTTTGTCAATAAACAAAACCATACTGCTGCTACTGAAATTTTCAATTTACTCACCAATTTGTACCTAGGTATATGTAAAGTAATAAATATTACAACAAGCTTACCTGTCACTAGGCCGATGGTCGTTATTCTTGCCTAAGCCACTACCGTGACTGTAAACATAAGATACACAGTGTCATCATTATTTGTCAAAACATATAACAGATACATTTTTATTAACAAATACAGCTTATAGTACTAAGATAACCGTGGAATTCAACTTCTTTTCAATTTCTCAAAAACAAAACACGATTATGCTGTCAATCTTTAACAATCCTACTTCTACTAATCCTACTAATATTATAAATCCGAAAGTTTTGATGGATGTATGGATGGATGTTTGTCCTTCTTTCACGCAGAAAATACTGGACGGATTTTGATGAATAACATATAGGCTATAAATTTTGGGGATATGTTTTGAATTATTTATGTTTTAGCATAGGTTAGGGAAGAAATCGGTATCTTGCAGTATATTCCTGCATGCGCTGGCCTAATCTGACAAGATACGGTAAAACTAAGTTCTAAGCAATCATAGGTTTTAAAATGTTCTACAAAAAAGTCCGCGATTGTATATGCTTATCTATTATAGTTAATCCACAATAATCATTTTAATGTAAATAAATCATGAAAAATATTACGAGTTATTTGCAATGCTGTTTGCATGCATAACATAAATCTTTATCAAATTAAATACGATATTTAAATATAATATTTAATGTAGATTATTATTGCCCTTTATAGCATTTGATTTTATCCATTAATCTCTAAATTATCGCAGGTTAAATAAAACACATTACGCAAAAAAAATATCTCCGTCGCCGCGCTGCCGCCAGTCCTGAATGGCACTATCTAAGTTTTCATTTCTGCATAGATATATACCGCTGAGAATATTATTGAGAGCATCTAATGCTTCATATTTCTTGGATTCTTGGATGTCTGTTTAATGTGTGTAATTAAAACATAACTTGGCGGAACGAAGTTCGCCGAGTCCGCTAGTGTATAATAACAAAGGTCGTCCTCCATCTTTGACGTGTGCATAATACAAAACAATGTCAAAGTTACCCAATGTATTACTTTCGTTATTAGTAAATATTATTGTAAATGTCTCGAGTTAAAAAGTTATACAAACTTTGTTCGGCTTCTCGAGCGTGTTCTTCGCGACCTTGACCTTGACCTCGACCTTGACCTGGAACTTGAGCGCGACCTGGACCGCAACCTTGAGCGCGAGCTAGACCGTGAGATGGACCTGCTGCGTCCAGTGCGCGATCTGGAGCGGTCGGATCTAGACCTGGAGCGACAGGACCTGGATCGAGAGCGCGAATAAGAACGGGAGCGACTTCGGCTGGACCTAGAGTAAGTATTCGAGTGGAGACGAGGCCTGTGAGGACCGAACGATGGACCCTGCGGCGACTTAGAGCGGATTCTGAAATAGAGAAATTTGTATCAGAAAAAATGTTATAAACTTCGTTTTTGTGTACTAAATAGAGTTGTGAATGATTTAGAAACCTTACCTCTTTTTACTTTTCCGTACTACATCGGAATACAGGACTTGTTTCTTCAAATTCATTTTCAGCTTATCCGCGTACAAGGGCTTTGGCGCTGCAATAAAATACAACAAATTACATTAGCTGAAACTACTTGACTGCAAACTGTAGACGTTGACTCATGTATGAAACAATTACCAGTAACGCGTTTCTCCTCTTCTTCTCCGCCAAAGGAGGTGATGAACTCGATGTTGCCGCCGCCGTCGTCGGGGCTCGGGCTGCGCGAGGGGGAGCGGGACGGCGCGCGGGTCGCCGACGGCTGAGGCACCGCCGCGTAGCTGGGCGGACTTATCACACGGGTGGCTAACTTCTTCTCTCTGTTGTATAATAATGACACGTCAGGATACAGATGTCGACTTGTTATAGTCTAGTTTGTCAGTTGTTTTATCATCCAAAACTAAGGTAACATAATTACTTCGTGCAATCTGTCATGTCGTGATAAAAAAATACCACTTAAGTACTAATATCACACGTCAAGAATATTGCCAAAGACAGAAACAGAGAAATCCCTAATAAAGTTACACAATGTATAACTATTGTTATACTTAAGGGTGTAGATAGGTACTCAGGAGTAGCAACTAACAGTGCAATCTCAAGTAGGAGAACAAAGAATGCATTGCTTAAAGAACTATCTAGAAACAGTTCCCTTTATAGTGTAGTGAGTATCATAAGAAAATAATCAAGTTACAACTAAGATGTTTTATAGTGGATAACATTACCCTATACAATAGTTGCATACCTATGAGCTCGCCTTTCCCTACGACTCTTCCTCCCAGAGTACATGGCCTTCTCTTTTTCCTCCCTCAGCAATTGTTTCTGATGCTCGGCGTCATCGGCGTCCCCAGTTAGGAAGGAGAACAGATCGCAGCCAGTCATACCGAATTGCGGGCCAACTGCGTTTAGCTCATGTGCCTGTTCTCATTAAATCATTGTCAGTGCACAAAATCATCGAAGTATGTACTTAAGTACTGTATATATACATACATACAAATTTTGTCAATTTGTTATTTATATACATATACGTAATACTATTTGTGGTGACAAAATTTGTAATACTGCATGTAAAAGGACCCCATATAAAAATACAATCTGGTCTAATATCTATAGAGTTAATGGCAATGTAGAAAAATGCAGGTTTATTCTTGCAGCAACTTTGGGACCTTTTTGATGAAGTTAATAATTAATGGGATCACTAGTGCCACTTGCATATTTGATTTTGACAGAAAAGAAAATGGCATAGAGTTAACCTTTACAGCCTTATATATCCAAGTCCAATGAAAAATAATTTCTATTATATGACACACTTGAGTCCCTAAGAAGTAGACACACAGGTAAAATAAATTTCAATCTGCTATGTATGGCACTCAATAAACCTTTTTCGCAACACCAAAATGGTCAATGACTGTATCATTAACCATTTTGGGGACTCTACCCAATAGAATTTCTATTATTAACAAGTGTGTTATAATCTGTATATTAATGCTCAATCATACTTATTATGTCGTCGTCTTCTATAAAAGCTAGCTAGAGAAAAATAAATCACCTGAGACGGTTCCATCTTGTTCACATCAATACTCAGGTCAACATCAATGATTTCCAGATCAGACTCATCATCAGAGTCCTTCTTCTCAGGGACTGGTTTTGGTTGTGGTCCTGTAATGTAACAGTCAAGTAATCACAATGCCCCTTCACAGTACTTCCATTATGAGCTCCGGACTCCCCCCCAAATGCCATGTGCTTGTATGTGTTATAAAAACAATATGTAAAGCTGAATCTACCGGTAGATGTTGACGGATGAGCCCCAGGATCATTATAATTGTATCCTATAGCAACCCCAGTTTTCTTTTCGTGTGACTTCTCTTTTTGTGCTTCCTTTTCGTCCAGTGTGATGCCGAACTTTTCTTCAACTGCCAGCTGATGCAGAAATTTGTCTTCACCTAAAATATTTTTTTCCTATTAATAGACATACATAACGAATAGTACATTGACTGAGGATAATGTGCACTTATCAGAGGAACTACAAAAACATTAAAGGCACATTTTGACAGTGCCATTATTAGCACATTCAAGAGCAAATACTCAAAGCAAAAATAGCCACATTAAATCGACTGTTACCAACTGATCAGAACAAAATATACTCCAATTGAGCTGGCATTAGTTATGACAGTATACTTGTAAGTAGTAACTATGAACACTACAAATACATACCAATTCCAAGAAATACATTTTGAGCAAGAATTCTGTAGCTCTCATAGTTACATTGCCTCTCTTCTTGTGTTAACTCTCCAGTTTGTTCAGCAGGTTTTATTTCAGGTATAAAGTCGAGATGGGCTCGGACATCAAACCTGTCTATCATGTTGTTGGAATCTCCTTGCCAAGGCATCCTGAAGGAAAATATGTAGATTTTTACCAAGTACAATAAAGATGAAAAATATTTGATAGATAATAATCTAGAGCAGGGTTACACAAACTTATTGCCCCACATACCCTTGTATAAGTTCTCATACTATCACAAACCCCTAACCCAAAATACAATAAAATAAACTTATATTTGGTGTCATCTAAAAACCGAATTCTGACACATTGATAAAACCATGAACAAGTTTTAGAATGGATGTGTCTGACTAGCAAATGTATGGCGATGACATTTGTATCTCAGCATTGGGCGTCCTATTGCTCCTTAGTTCTTTGTCATCAATTAATAGAGATACGATTTTTTTTGTTCAAGAATTGAAGTGACAACAACATTTCGATTATGCAATTATATGTAAAATAAATATAATAAGCACAGCAGGTTTTATCTTGTTGAAACCTTGAATACATTGTCTGTTGCTCATAAAACTATTTATAAAGACTATAATTGATGGTAAAAACATAACTCACAAATAGATTCTAAAATAAATTGAATCTTTCCAATGTTGTAAAACAATATCAGTCTACTAAGATATGCATGTCAATCCACATGTCAGAATTTGCTTCTTAGGTGATGCCAACAATCATTTCACATAGAGATAACAAATACAGTAGTATTATAATATTAAGTAAAATATATTAATTGAATGGGAGTCTAGTTTTGCATTGCAAATTTAAACAGCTTTAATCACATTCTGATTCAGCAACAACATAAGCATCCTTCTTGTTAATGGCACACATTTGACAGCCAATCAGGCACCATTATGTAAATCTTTCCGCAAACCCTCTGTCTGAAGGCCAAACCCTAGGATTGTCTTTGTTTCAGACTAACCATGAAAGTATTGATGTATTGTTATTCTGAAGTCTTTGCATTATAAGGAAATGAATGAGTATATTTGCATTGTAGAAAGAAGTTGCATGTCATGAAATATAGGGCTGAATCTGTATAAGGCAAACATAATATAACAATTCCTGCCAATAAGGCATGGCAATATATATATACAGGTAATACATAGACGTGAATTTATTCTCATAAATATTCAAAAAGCTTAAAGTCTCACTATAGTTTTTAAATCTAATCAGAATGTTCAATAAAGTGCGTGGATTGGTATAACGAAATTATTTGTAATTTTAAAAATATTGAATGAATGTGATTATGATTAATAATTTTTAAATAATAATACACATATGAAAATATGATAATTTTCTAAATATCATGTAAAAATATACTACGCTTACATTATAGACGGACTGTCTCCAGCTGCAGCCACGGCGGGGTCGAGATGGATCTTGCATGGCCGACCGTGCAGTTGCAGAAACTGCGTAGGATCTGCTTTCTGCGGTATGACGAATAGTTAGAGAATATTAATGTTCATTTACAGTATGGAAATGATAAATATGACTGTATTTATAGTAAAGCTTACAATTTTCTCGTAGAAATCTTTACGACGCTCAGCTCGTCTGCGATAATCCACAATGAGACCGCGGATCATCCGCTCCTGTTTTCTAGCTTCGTGCCACATCTTGCGAGTCGGTGGGAAGACATAAACAGGAGGTTTTCCCGTTAGCGTAGCAATGTTTAAAAACCGAATGAGTTACTTTTGCCCAAAAAAATATTTGCGCGCAGCAAGCAAAGCAAGCTGTATGTAGTAAACTCGCTCATTCGACTGTGATTGACGCGAGTGAAGCGTACCTGACCCGTGTTCAATCAGTATTTACTTTTTTTTCTATATTATATACCTAGCTTGGATAATTGTACTTATAATCCGTACTTAAGGTTTTTTTTTATAAGAACACGATACAGGGCTCTATTGGCTCTACCGTTGGATCCAATACACCTCTGGTCAAAACTCAGAACAAACACAACAAAACTTACAAGCCGCGTACCAACTTCAGTCTGTGTCTTTTCCACCAAAATGTATGGAAAATGATGTATTTCTGGATCCAAACTGTCAGTTTTACTACTAATTTAAGAGTATGAATGAGGTATTTTCAAACTTCAAAAGTTTCTTATCTAGGTGTCGCTAGTAGATATCCAGGGGGACTTCTGTCAGTTATATGTTCATCATCATCATCATCATCAGCCCATACTTGTCCACTGCTGGACATAGGCCTCTTAGTTATATGTTAGGCGTTTTTTATTATTTGGGTGAGTTATTTAGACTTCAGACACTTTTGTAACTTGTAGACAAACAATAAGTCGCCGTCAATACGGACTGCTTGAAGTTTTCGTTGACATTTGTCCCCCTAATACCTACAACTAGCGCCATCTGTCATAACTAAGAGAAACAGGGGCCCTGAAAATTTCCCATTCAGATTTAGCCTGAAACGCAGAAAGGGTCAGAAGATATATTTTCTTACGCTTTCACTCCTGCATGTCGTCCTGCCCCCGTAGCAAAGCGCTCCAAGAAATACATGACAAGACATATTAGGCACAGTGATTGGTTGAAACAAGCTGTGTGACATAGCAGCCAATCACAGCGCGTATTTGTTCTATGTCGTGTCTTTCTTGACGCGCTTGCTAAGGCTGCTGAATGTTTATTATAATACTAGCTTTTTCCCGCGACTTCGTCCGCGTAGCATGTCTTTTATAAAGAGAGATCTTTGTGTAATGGAGTAAAAGTTTAAAAAATGCTTATTTTTACGACATGTAAGCATAGCACGCGCGTCAAGAAAGACACGATATAAAACAAATACGCAGCGTGATTGGCTGTTATCTCATGCTTTGTGCGACTTGGCTTGATTCAACAAACAAATCGCAGTGCGTTATAATATATCTTGTCACTTATTTATGTGATGGGGTCACCCCTGTCCCGCTGGGTTAATTACGGTTGGTGAAGCGTGGGCATTCGCTCAGAAAGTGCCTCTATCTAGGCCGCTTTGAAATTACATTT
The DNA here is from genome assembly GCA_012932125.1 of Conopomorpha cramerella. Classification (NCBI taxonomy): domain Eukaryota; kingdom Metazoa; phylum Arthropoda; class Insecta; order Lepidoptera; family Gracillariidae; genus Conopomorpha; species Conopomorpha cramerella. The sequence continues at coordinate 88,091 of SJJU01072172.1, forward strand.
ATTTTATATATTAAGTTATGGTATAAGTACCTTAGTTGCAAGTTTCATGGTTTTATCTTAAAAAATGACGAACATCCATACAAACTTTCAATCTCTATTTCACCCCCACACTGGTAAACATTTGAAAATGCTAGAACAAATTATTTATTGTTTCTTATTTAGTGCCTAAGTACAAAATTTAATGTTTTTATCTTCAAAAATGACGAACTTCATGCTTCATGATCAACACATCACTTTCAACCCCTATTTCATCCTCTCACAGGTCGAAATTACAAAAACGCTAGAACAAATTGTTTTTTATTTCTTATGAAGTTCCTAAATATAAATAAATAATATAAAGCGTCTGTGGTCCAGTTGGTCGGATACTTGACTTGCAACCGGGAGGTCGCGGGTTCGAGTTCGGCTACTAGACGTGTACCAATGGGACTCTTTTTCAGAGCCTATGTACGCAACGCAACGCTCGTACGGTGAAGGACAAACATCGTGATGAAACCCGCACACCACAAGGTGTGTGAACCCTATAACGGCGATGGGCTCACCCCCTGTCACGTTGGGTTAAATACGCTCGGCGAACCGTGGGCATCACAAAAACGCTAGAAAAAAATGTTTTTTATTTCTTATCAAGTTTTAAATATAAAGTTGGTTTTATCCCCAAAAATGACGAACTCCAATACAAACATTCAACCCCTATTTCACCCCCTCACTGGTCGAAATTTCAAAAACGCAACAAATATTGAATTATTTCTTATCAAGTGCTTAGATATAAAGTTTAATGGTTTTTTCTTTTAAGATTAAGTAATCCCATACAAACCTACAACCGTTACAGTAATGTTGGATCCTGGAATATCCTACTACACCTTCTGTCTGAGGCTCAGACCAAAAACTACTAGACTTCCAATCCGAAACTGGCGTTTAGAGTAAAACGAAACAACAATATAATAAATTTTCAGGCGTGAAAGAGATATTTATCTTCTGTCCCTTACGGCGTAGCGTATTGTATGTACTTCCAGAAATAAACATCAAAAAATCTTCATCCCTTTCATGTTACATGCACATGCTACGTACCTATTTAATATGTAATTCTGAACAACAGTAGTGGGTGCTTATACTACGACTTACTTAACGACCATGCAACGGCCACGATAGGACACATATTATTGAATTTGTCTACCATAGACGGAGAATACGTACCTACTATTGACCTTAGACTTTGCAGGGTCTGGACTGAACCCTTCGGTGCGCGCGTCCTACTCGGCCACTCCGGTCCGCTTGCTTTCGATAATAATCCGCCAATCGTCGAAGTTAGTCTATAAATTACGATACAACTAATGCGTACCTCTTACTGTAGGTACATATAGATAACTTGTTCCTATCCTCTAACTACTTCGGAAACTGAATTAAGAAAACTTTTATTCCGTTACTTTCTGTCAACACCGCTTTAGGATTAACAGTACTGTGATGTTTATTTAATTTATTTTTATTCCGTTCACCTACGTTTTCAGCTGACAAACATCATCTGTCATCTGTCAGTTGTTCTTGAAATATTGGATAACATGCGTAGACGGATATAATAACGTCAAACATGTATTATTGTGAATGTTTAGCCGGTTCCACGTAGGGTTATAAATTACTTTCAACACTTGTCTGACTCTCGCACGAAAAGTGCAATATCGAGCTAGAATCAGGCAATTGGGAGACCAATCGTTGTAATTTAGTTGACTTGGGGTTCTGGTATCGATATGCACCTCAATTTCTATGATAAGTGACGAAGTGACGTCACGGGTGTCAAACTTACGTTACGTGTTTTTCACAATAATACTTCGAAAATTTATTAAAAACTGTACGAACCTTTAGCTGGGCTAATTACACTTTGTCCATAAACATAATTATTAGTGTTCATTATCGTTGTTTACGTCTAAAGAAGCACTTCACAACACGGATTTTACAATAGAACAAAGTGCGCTGCGCTATTAAGAACTACCCACAAATATTTCATATTTTATTGTGCGCTAGCTTCGTGTGCTAACTTCGTACGTACGTAGTACTAACGCTCTGGTGGTAAAAAAAAAACGTTTGTTTATTACATATTTTTATTAAATTATGCCTACGAATTGTGCTGTGTGTCTGCGGTTCTTGAGTATGCGGTTGGAAGGCGCGGCGTGTGCCATATGTCGTGGTCAATACCACAAAGGCTGTGTTGGGCTGCCGGGGAGTGCTGCTGCCCCTGGACGTGCCCGGAATGTGTCCGTAAGGTGCCCAGGGACAATCGGCCAGACACCGGTGGGAAGAAAGCCGGCAGTGCCGACGCTAACGACCTTATCACCGCAAGCTGATAGGGCTCGAACACCTGTACTTAGCCCTACGACGCTGCCATCCTCACCGTGCCTGAATGACACGGCCCACAATTTGTCCGGCTGCTCTCAGATAGTCAGTCTACTTAAACCAGACGGTCTTGCCAGTACCTCTAATGCAAAGCCTCTATCGTGGGGTACCACAAGGATCAGTCTTAGGCCCATTGTTGTCCATTTTGTACAGTGCTGATATCATCGACACAATAAAAAACTGCAACTACCATCTTTATGCCGATGATGTTCAACTTTATGCGTCCAGTCTTCCCTCACAGATTGCTAACATTGTAGCCATTGTTAACAAGGACTTAGAAGGAATAGCTAAGTGGTCGGATAGAAGCTGTCTGGTGTTGAACCCGGGCAAGTCGAAATTCATGATCCTAGGAACCAAACTCCAAATCCTCAAAGCTATTGATGCGATGACTTCCAATAATATTTCAATCGGGGGACAAGCAATAGAGAGGGTGGAGGTAGCGAAGAACCTTTGAGTCTTACTTGATAGTGAGTTACAGTTCGAGAAACATATATTAAATGTGGTCAGTAACTGCTTCTACCGCCTCAAGATCCTTTACAATATTCGCGATTACCTTAGTGTTGATTTGCGTGTCACACTGTGTGAATCATTGATATTGTCTAGGTTAAACTATTGCGATATCGTCTATGGTGGTTGTATTATTGGAAGACCTAAAAGGCTCATTCTGCTTTAAAATCCCTCCTCGTACCCATGTCACCCCGTACTTAAACAATGCAAACTTAATGAATATGGATGCGCGTCGCAATTACATCTGGCTTCGCTTCTGTTTGACCTAATTATGAAAAGAGAACCTGCTTACCTATATAATAAGCTTACATGGTCTGACAGGAAACGACTGAAGGCTAAAGCGTACCTTATAACTCCTTTTCATCGGACAAGGGCATTCAGGGGTAGTTTCAGGTTTGCTACGTCTAGTCCCATGTTGTGAGGTCTACTGGTAGAGAATACTTTAGTATTAAGTCCACCCTTTGTACCTTTAGTGCAATAAAGTATTAAATAAATAAATAGGTGCTGGAATGACATTCCTCCCCCTG
>SJJU01072173.1:0-11201 GCA_012932125.1 Conopomorpha cramerella
CGCGCACTCACTCTTCTTTCAATATGTTTGTCAAACTTTCCATCACTTGTAAATAGAGATCCCAAATATACAAACTCATCCACTTGTTCAACTTTCTCACCGTCAATCATGCACTCACAAATTGTCCTTCCATTATTTTCGACTACCATTACTTTGGTCTTACTAGCATTCACTTTCATTCCTTTCCTTTTCAATGACTCATTCATACAATTAATCACCTGCTGCAATTCATACGCCGAAGGTGCAAGAAGAACTTGATCGTCAGCATATAAAAGGCATTTGATGATTAAACCACCCATATCTAGACCCCAATCACGACCTTTCAGATCTTCCAAACAACTGTCCATGAGCAGATTGAACAGCCACGGAGACGCTACGCATCCCTGTCTGACACCTCTATGGATGCCAAACCAGTCTGAGTAGGTCCCGTTTACCCTGACACAGGCACTGGAATCATCATCAAGTGATTTCAAAGCCCGTACCAAGGTCCTGTCCAACCTGAACCGGGACAGCAGCAAGGTCCACAACTCATTCCTGGGTACCCGAACATAAGCCTTCTCTAAGTCCATGAAAGCGCAGAAAACCTTTTGGTTTTTAGCCAAAAACTTCTCCGTCACGTGGCGCAAAGAGAAGACTTGGTCGGTGCATCCCATTCCCTTCCTAAAACCAGCTTGTACATCCCAGATTTATTCATCAGTCTCACGTATTACCCTTTCGATCAACACTTTTGCATACATTTTGCCGACGATACTAAGAAGGCTGACTCCTCGGTAATGTTTGCAATCCTGCTGTGAGCCCTTACCCTTATAAAGTGGAACGATTACGGCTTTGCACCAATCACTTGGTACTCGGCCGTATCGCCAACATGCATTAAAAATAAGGTACAGCAGGTTCGCCACCACCGCACCACCAGCCCTCAGCATCTCCAGCGAAATCCTATCATACCAAGCCGCTTTTCCATTTTTCATTCCTTTCATAGCCTTGAAAATTTCATTCATATGTATCTCACTTTTATTCTCTTCGCCATCCATATTAACCGCATCAACCGAAGTCGACGCGGTGCTACATTCAAACAAATTTTCAAAGTATTCCTTCCATCTTCTTACAACCATACTTTCTACATTCAAAATTTTTCCATCCTTATCTCTAATTGCTTTCATGCTATGATTCTCTGACTTACTTCTGGCTGACCGGACTAGTTTCCAAAATAGCCGAAAATTATTTTGGAAGTTGTCAGAGAACCTCTTTTCATTCCGCTCTTTTAACTCAATCTTCTTACGTACTATCAGTTCTTTCACTCTCTTCTTTAAGCACTTATATTGCGACATTTTTCTTTTGTATTGTATTTTTTCTTGTTTTTTTTTTGTGTAATTTCATTTTATATTCATGTTATGTTTCATGTTTGATTGGTTTTGTGTGTATATGTTATGTATTCTCATAAAATAAAATCATTAAACTTTGATATTTATGTAGTTTTAATATATTTATCATAATTACGATGATACCACCTCTCTTACTGAGTGCCGGCGGAAGGATTTAGTATCTCAATGCCGCTTTCCCCAAAATTACTACTTATTAAACATTTCTAACAACTTGTCCCGCTATGCCAACATTGTCAAATTTGCTTCCCCGAGATCACTAGATACCGACTATTGCCAACAATCGGTCAAAGCCTATTATTTATTTGTTTCCAATGTCAAATAGTAAATCATCATCATCATCAGTCACATAACGTCCACTGCTGGACGAGGGCCTCCCCCAATGAGATCCGTCATTTCGGGTGAAATGCCAATAATCGCCACGCTTGGCAGGCGGGTTGGCGATCGCAGTGGTGTTGTGGTTTAACTCACAGAGAGCGCTGCTGCCCGTCCTCTGGAGAGGTCCCTCGGTCGCCTCTTACGACCCCCATGACGGAAAAAATTGGGCTGGGGTGGTGACACATGTATTCTATTCGCCGTCACCACACGGCTAAATATGCCAACTTTACTATTTTTTGTAAGGTTTAACAATAAATCAAAAAGTCGGCATTCAGTGATCTCCTGTTAAGTTAATTTAAAAATATTTTCATAACGGACAAGATGTACGAAAAGTTTAATTATGTAGTTATTGTGGGGAGAGTCGGCATTGAGGGACTAAATCGGCGGAAGACCAAGGTCTCTTACTTAAGTAATATCATTTCGATTTTTTTATTGAATAAGTTTTCAAGCGTATGGTAAATTTCAGCCTTCCAACTTTATCCGTTTATAAGTAAGTGCCTAATCCGTCTGGGCATCAGACAGTCGACGTTACAAGGAGGATCTGGATTATATTGATTGTATAAAATAAAAAATAAAAATACACTTCACGCCTTTTAATCCCAATGCGGGGTAAGCAGAGGCACTTGCTAAAGCAAATGCCCACGGTTCACCAAGCGTATTTAACCCAACGTGACAGGGGGTGAGCCCATCGCCGTTATAGGGTTCACACACCTTGTGGTGGTTTCATCACGATGTTGTCCTTCACCGTACGAGCGTTGCGTTGCGTACATAGGCTCTGAAAAAGAGTCCCATTGGTACACGTCCAGTAGCCGGACTCGGACCCGCGACCTCTCGGTTACAAGTCAAGGATCCGACCAACTGGACCACAGACGCTCCCAATTGATTTTATATTAAAAGTTTAAAACGGATATTATAGCGTGAAAATAAACCAAAGATAAGCATTCAGTTTACCTACTTTTTAACGAAGTCGGTGTGTATATTGACTTTATTTCCAGCAGCGCGATGTGCCCCGGAGAATGAATCCGAGGTCAAAGGGAATAATATATGTTTATACTAGTGTACTCCCCGCGATTTCATTCGTGTAGTTTAGTAGTACCTGCATCCCAAATTTCAAGCGTCTAACTTGAGCGGTTTAGATTTTTCATACAAAAGGATTTTCGCGTTAATGCCCGTTCCCGTAGGAATTTCTGGAATTTCTTTCTTAGTGCACCTCTGTGGCACCTAAGCTACGTCCGTTCCAAATTTCAAGTGCCTACGTTTAGCCGTTTGGGCTGTGCGTTGATATGTCAGTCAGTCATTCAGTCAGCTTTTCCTTTTATATATTTAGATATGTATGAACATATATTTATTCCCTTTGACGCGTCGGTAATCCGTAAAAGGGAGTGCACAGACGGGCCCGTTGGTGTAGTGGTCAGCATGTCTGACTTTGCTCCGTAGGGTCGTAGGTTCGATTCCCACCGCTGACAGGTGCTTAGGTGATGAGCTTTTGAGTACTTGTTGGACGTGTCTGGGTGTATTTTATATAAGTATTTATTTAAATACGCTCGGTGAACCGTGGGTACTAGCTTTAGCAAGTGCCTCTGCCTTTGGGATTAAAGGCGTGAAGTGAAGTGTTATTTAAATAAAAAAATAAATAAGTAAATATATCTCGTTGTCTGATTTCCATAACGCAAGTGCTCTAGCTACTTAACATGGAATGAAGGAAATGTGTGTGTTGTTGTAAAAGTTGTTTTATTTTTTTTTTTTTAACCTAAGGATCACAAGACTCTTATTCCACATTTAGCATATTAAGGAGTTAAATATGTCATCCATAAGTTAAGTATATAAATATTATTTCGACCCCTTTGCCTCAATCTGATGTGGAGATTATGTAAAAAAATAACCTAGACAGAGGCACTTGCGAAGCAAATACCCACGGTTCACGCGCGCGTATTTAACCCAACGTGACAGGGGGTGAGCCCATCGCCGTTACAGGGTTCACACACCTAGTGTTGTCCCGTTTTTATCACGATGTTGTTTCGGAAGAAATTGAGTTTAAAGTAAAAAAAAAGCATATATACGATCGAATTGAGAATCTACTCCTTTTTTTTTAAGTCGGTTAATAAAAATAAACGCCATTGAAGAGCGTTTTGTAAACGCCTATCACGCTTATGTGATTTTTGTTAGGGTAGAGAGACCCTTTTTTAATAGATTTTGAACATATGACACTCTTGGGAACTTGATAATAGAAAAAATCTATTCTCAAAACTTTTGCCTCAGCTGCAGGCCGCACCCTGTATACCTATTAGGTAGTATTTTCTCTGAAATAAGCCCAAGATAGGTAACGTAGGTTCGCAAAATGTCAACCTCGATCAAGTGATATTTTTCTTCACAAAGTTTATGTTGACAACCCTCACTCAGAAGATCGATGACATTGTCTGGTATTCAGAGCCGTTGCTTCTGAGTTTTCTCTAGAGCGTCTCAGCTGAGCGTGAACTCGGATCTCACTGAGTAATCTCATGCGTCTTGTATTCAGAGTTATTTTTGTACGTTTTCTCAGCTGAGCTTGATCTTACTGAGCTAAGTAATATATTGATGTCAATAATCTACAAATTCATGCTACGACTGACAATAATTCATCAGTTACTACCGTGGGCATTTGCTTTAGGAAGTGCCTCTGCCTAGCCCGCCTTGGCATTAAAGGCGTGAAGTGTATATTTAAATAAAATAAGAGCCAACCAAACCAAAGGTTGGTTTTATCTGGAATGTCACATTGACATTAATGAGTGAAGGGGTATTTCCACTGACACCGGATTTTTGAATCTTTAAACAAAAATGTATCTTATATACGATGTTCAAAGTCTATTTTACTTCGAGGACGGCGACCGCATGCGTCGTGCCGCGGAATACCGACGGAGCCGGCCGCATCCGGCGGAATAATAGACTTTGAACATCGTATATAAGATACATTTTTGTTTAAAGATTCAAAAATCCGGTGCCGTGCCGTCCGGTCAGTGGAAATAGACCTTGACAGTGACACATCGCCGGTAGATTTTTTGGAATAGATAATTAGAAATCAGACTATACGTACTAACTTGCTCGATACTCAATAATTTATTGCTTTTCTTTTTTCGTTGTGTGATGCGCCGCTTACTTAAGCTATTGGAACATTTAACGCCGTCGCATTTGTTGACCTTTAAACACAATGAACAAACGTTTGACCACCATCCTGACTGATGTTAAGCAGCGATGTAGTCTACGATGGAGCACACTTGTTCATTAGGTACCTATTCACACCAGTGACTTGAAGACCTACAGACTGTACTGCGCAGGAAACAGTGAACAAGCGTTTGACCACCATCCTGCCTGATGTTAAGCAGCGGTGTGGTCTACGATGGAGCACACTTGTTCATTAGGTACCTATTCACCCCAGTGACTTGAAGACCTTCAGACTGTACTGCGCAGGAAACACAGACTCCGGCAAGTCATTCCGCACCTTCTTTCAGTTTCACTGAACGAATTTACTAGAGTGACTACGCATGTGTTATGTCAAACCACTTAATTGCCTATTTATGTATGTTAAGAAGGCTGTTTTTTTTATTTGAATTTATTTGAAGAAGTTTTCTAATTTGTTATATTTTTTATTTTCATTTCGATGCTTGTCCTGATTTGTAAATATTAAAAAAAATACACTTCACGCCTTTTAATACCAAAGCGGGGTAGGCATAGGCACTTGCTTAAGCAAATGCCCACGGTTCACCAAGCGTATTTAACCCAACGTGACAGAGGGTGAACCCATCGCCGTACTAGAGTACCCAATGCGTAATGTTGATATTTGCTATTAACATTACGCATTGGGTACTCTGTAATGTAATGTGTTCTGTAAATAAATAAATAAATAAATGGCTAATTGGATAAAAAATAAAATGTCAAACGATTACATAAAAGACGACAGATGGCGCTGATGAATCTAAAATCAAGTTGATTCAAATTGTGCAGTCAATCAAAATAAATTAATCTATAGCTTTATCTTTGTTTTCTTTCTGTCTGGTTACCTATGTATAAAAGCAATGCGTACTTGTGCGGTCTTTAGCTGTGAAAATAATAATAAAGTATTAATCAATTCAATCTTCTGTAGCTTTGTAAGCGCCATCTGTCATATAAAAACATCATCATTTTTTTGATTTTTTTTTTATCCAATACCGTCCTTCTGTACTCAAACGGTTCTGGTATCAAACGGTTCTTGTCGTCTTTTAAGACTTTGATAAGTAGTGCAGACAGTTAAATGAGAAAAGGTCATTGGGTGAAATCTGACCCGGTTTTCGAAATATGTCCTACAAACATTAAATTATGTTTTTCGGAGCTTTTGTTTCTCTTCATATTCATCATCAGCCCATACTTGTCCACTGCTGGACATAGGCCTCTCCAATTGCTTCTCTTAGTTGTGACAGATGGGGCTAGGGGGGGATAAATGTCAACGAAATGACTAACTTCACGCAGTCAGTATTGAAGGTGACAGTTCATTTTTTGTTGTTTGTTCACATGTTAGAAAAGTCTCTAAGTTTAAATCACTTACCCAAATAATAAAAAACGTACTAAAATATTTTTTAAGGAAACGCGCACTGGCATGGTATTAAATGTTTAAAACGGGTATTATAGCGCGGAGATTACAGTCAGCTCGCGAGCACGACACATGTAACTGTGTCGAAACGTCGGGAAAACAACGAAGGTAAGCTGAATGCTTATCTTTGGTTAATCTTCGCGCTATAATACCCGTTTTAAACATTTAGTACTAAAATATATTTAACAAAAGTCACCCTGGAGACGAACGAGCGACATCTAGATTAGATTTTTTTGGAGTATGAAAATTCTCTGTTGTGGAATGATTTGCCGGAGTCTGTGTTTCCCTATTATTTGTTGCCGCCACGGCACATGTAGCTGTGTCGAAGTGTCGAGCAAACAAGGATGGATAAAATAAAAAAAGAATACACGCCTTTTAATCCCAAAGCGGGGTAGGCAGAGGCACTTGCTTAATAAGCAAATGCCCACGGTTCACCGAGCGTATTTAACCCAACGTGACAGGGGGTGATCCCATCGCCGTTATAGGGTTCACACACCTTGTGGTGTGCGGGTTTCATCACGATGTTTGTCCTTCACCGTACGAGCGTTGCGTTGCGTACATAGGCTCTGAAAAAGAGTCCCATTGGTACACGTCCAGTAGCCGGACTCAAACCCGCGACCTCCCGGTTACAAGTCAAGTGTCCGGCCAACTGGACCACAGACGCAGACGCGAATTTTGGGAATCTAACAATCATCAACGGACTTATCGCGCATCGCCAACTAATTACGCGCCACAATACCCTCTATAAACGTATATTAGCTATGTTTCCTGGCAAGTATAGTCTGAATACCGTCACTGGTTTCATGTGGATTTATCGTGAGGTTTTCATGACGTCATCAACGGAACGCATCATGTTCGTAACACCACACTGCGCTCCGAAACTCGAACTGCGGCTGTTGGAGTAGCAGATCTAGCCCAGTCGTCACTGACTGAGCTCTTGTCTATTCTGGATGCCGCTGTAGAACTAGCTCTAACAGGAATCACAGTGGTGGGAAAGTGGGTGGGAATATTCCGGACTGTTGGAGTAGCAACCGCCAAATTGAAGTGGAACTGGGCCGGTCACGTCAGTCGCATGTCCACCGGTGGGCGAAAATCGTCACCGATTGGGTTCCCGCCGACGGACACAGGAAGCGAGGCCGACCCAGGGGGAGATGGCGAGACGACCTGGACGGGGGTGGCGCGAGGAGGCCTAGAACAGAAACAAATGAAGACAATGGAGGGACTTCTATCGGGTGCATTTCGGAGAGTGTGCTACGGAGTTGCATAACCTAATACCCCCATCGCGTTTTTACAATAGGACAACCAGGAGAACGGCAAAACGTCATCCATACCAGGTGGATTTGCCATTTACGCGAACCAAACGGTTTGCGTCCACTTTCATAGTGCGTACCGCCAGGATGTGGAACGACTTGCCGGAGTCTGTGTTTCCTGCGCAGTATAGTTTGAAGGTCTTCAAGTCGCGGGTGAATAGGTACCTACTGAACAAGTGTGCTCCATCGTAGACCACATCGCTGCTTAAGATCAGGCTGGATGGTGGTCAAGAGCTTGTTCATAGTGATTAAAAAAAAACTCCTTTTCCCAGCAATGGGCGCAAAAGAGGCTTAATAAAAAAAATATACGTAAGAGTAAACACGAGACAACGCCGCAAGCTGCGATTGGGGAACTTTGTTGCCGAAAACGAATGGACATTTTCCATTGTTCGTGCTCCATCATAGAACACATCGCTGCACTAAACAATAGGAATATTAATGGTAAATTTAGGAATAAAAGCGCTTTGGGTATAAATATACACTGCGTACATTTCACGCAAGTCTGTTGGAAAGAAAGAAAAGGTGTTTTATTTTCATAATAATGGCGGTGATGCTGCAAACACACGAACACAAAGAAACAGAGAAAATGAAAAACAAAACATACATAGAAACAACATAGAGAGAGAAAAAAAGACAAAAAAGACAGATAATTTGTATTTTTAGGTTTATATGATGTTATTTCGTGAATATTTGCACATACTCCTATAGTTATTCATCATCATCATCATCATGTCAGCCCACGGACGTCCACTGCTGGATATAGGCCTCCCCCAAGGCGCGCCACGACGATCGGTCTTGTGCCTTCCTCCGCCAATGTAGGCTCGCCGTCTTTACCAGATCGTCGGACCACCTTGTTGGAGGTCTACCCACACTGCGCTTTCCCATTTTTTTATAGTTATTACCATTATCTTAATATGTAAAAGGAAAAGCTGACTGACTGACTGACATATCAACGCACAGCCCAAACGGCACTTGAAATTTGGTACAAACGTAGCTTAGGTACCGTAGGGGTGCAGTATGAAAGGAATTCCTGAAATTCCCACGGGAACGGGAATAAACGGGAAAATTCTTTTGTATGAAAAATCTAAACAGCTCAAGTTAGACGCTTCAAATTTGGGATGCAGATGGCGTGCAACTGGAGAGGCCTATGTCCAGCAGTGGACAAGTATGGGCTGATGATGATGATGATGATGATGAATGAAATCACTAGACACAGGACTTTATTGAAAAACAGTACTTTGTTCGTCCTTTTCCTTCTCTAGGAGAGAGACACTTGTTCTGTAGAACAAATGAGAATTACATCACACCTACATTATCGGTATTCACAAAAATAATACTTAATTCTATAACCCTGTGGTACGAATGTGTAGAACATTTAACGATCTTGTTTCCAAGCATCCTGACATAGATATCTTTAACCCTCAATGGCCTCGGTTGAAAAAATGCTTAGTCAGGTATTTAAAATAAGATAAATAGGTTAGTTTGTATTAAATTAAGTTTAAATTATTATTATCATTTTTATTGTTGTTTTTTTTCTAGAGTAATATAATGTAAGTGTAGTCTGCAATGTTTTGTGCTCCTGTGTACACATGTTTTGGAATATGATTCAGCTTATTTATTAACTATATATAAGGTGTGTGAACCTATAACGGCGATGGGCTCACCCCCTGTCACGTTGGGTTAAATACGCTTGGTGAACCGTGGGTACTTGCTTTAGCAAGTGCCTCTGCCTACCCCTCTTTGGGATTAAAGGCGTGAAGTGTATTTATTTATTTTATTTATTATTTATATATAATTATACTTTAAGTGATGTAACAATTGTATTCCGTTTTGTGTGCCAAATAAATAAATAAATAAATCCCTATGCTATTATTATTTCATCCCGATATTACGACGAGAACAGGCAAAATCGTGGGTAACACCGCGATGCAAATTTAGTAATGTGAAATATAATATTCTTCTCCAATTTATTTACTATCGTTCCACAAGGCTTCACCTTTTGTTTTTTTCGGAATTTCAAACTTCAAACAGAATTAAAAGACTTTTTTTTACATTTTCCAGATAATTGGGTCGGTGAAAAGTAGTGGAATTTTTGAAGTGAATAAAGTCAATATTGCAATGATAAATTAAGTACATACTTAGGTACTTAATGTTACTTTCTTGGTTGAGTTGATTTTTTTTCTTGGCGGGAGTTTATAGAGAAGCTAACATTTTATCACAATGAACAAGCGTTTGACCAACCTGTCTGATGTTAAGCAGCGATGTGGTCTACGATGAAGCACACTTGTTCATTAGGTACCTATTCACCCGCGACTTGAAGACCTTCAGACTGTACTGCGCAGGAAACACAGGTTTTCCCCAACGGTCATCGGTTCTACGGCTAATATGGCCGGCCCACTGCCCAAAAAAAAACAGAAGTCGCTGATGTGGAAAGGAAGACTGCTAAGCTGGAATGCGACTAGGCTGGACATATCTGCCGTCTGCAATCTGAAAAATGGTCAAGGCCGTCACGGGCTGGGTGCCAGTTGACGGCGTCGTAGGGGCATACCCACGACCTTGGTGCTTTCGAGAGCCGGTGGGGGAAGCTAGCAGTGGCGTGCACTGGCTTTTACGAGAAGGTAGGCAGTAATCCCCAAGGATTGACACCTATGTATAGATAACTTGTCTTTACGTAACATAGGTACCTACGTATCTACTCACCTACAAAACACAGGACCTTCGTTAGCCTATGTCGTGAGTACTTACAACACAAAAGGATCTAGCAATAACTCTGTTATTAGGTCGGGTAACCAAAATACTAAGGTAGGCAGTGTATTTTTGCCTATATGGTGTGCACGCAACTGGAAGCTAGCTGGGGATTTTGAGCTGTGGTAGATAGTTGGATAGGCCTTTACCCAGCAGTGGGACACCATAACAGGCTAAGAAAAAATATATGTCGCGATACACATTAAAAATAATCTCACGATTAGGTACTCCCGAGACCATTAACTTAACTTCCACCTTAAGATTGTGAAATGCAATAAATAATTGAGTATTGAAATAAAAATATTTCTTCAAGCAACCCCGCGGGTTCTCTGCTAAATTGTTTGTCTATAGTGGCACGTTTTTAGAGCGATTCCTGTATATTAACGAGATGCCATAACGCAATATTGTTCACCGGGTATATAGACGCGAGTATGACATAAACGAAAAATTTTCTTTAAAAGTTCTTCAGGAGCGTCTGTAGTCCAGTTGGTCGGATACTTGACTTGTAACCGGAAGGTCGCGGGTTCGAGTCCGGCTACTGGACGTGTACAAATAGGACTCTTTTTCAGAGCCTATGTACACAACGCAACGCTCGTACGGTGAAGGACAACATCGTGATGAAACCCGCACACCACAAGGTGTGTGAACCCTCGAACGGCGATGGGCTCACCCCCTGTCACGTTGGGTTAAATACGCTTGGTGAACCGTGGGCATTTGCTTATTAAGCAAGTGCCTCTGCTACCCCGCTTTGGGATTAAAAGGCGTGAAGTGTATTATTATTTATTATTT